>JBCJKH010053419.1:1153-12935 GCA_039877255.1 Loriculus beryllinus
TCTGTGGGCACAGTGTTCAAACGTTCGTGCTCAAGACTGCTGCTCAGCCAAGCCCCGTGTCCCGAATGAAAGAGCGAGGCAGGCAGGGACCAAAGCAGGGCCTGGCTCTGCAGACACCCTCTGGCACAGCAGGGATGAGCCTCCTCCTCCCTCTGCTCCCCTGCAGCAGAACAGGTCCAGCAACGCTGCTGTTCCCACACACCCACAGCCGAAAGCATCCTCTGTGTGGGGGAGCTCTGAGCATGGCCCTCTCCATACCAGGAACCCCCAAAGAGGCTGGAGCTGCCTCAGGCTGCCCTGCTCAGATGCACATCACACACCCCACGCCTGCTGCTGCTTGTGCTCCAAGCAGGACACAAGCATCTGAGGACTGACACAGCGAGCACCCTGCATCTGAGGTTGTACCCGTCCCTTCATACCCTTAAAAGCAGCCTGACTTGGATTCTCTGCTCTGTTAAGGCAGAAGCCAAGGAGATGGGATGCTGCTATGCAGGGCGCACACCCCCAGAATCCCAGTGCTGGATACAGGCACTGGGGGAGAGCCTGGGAGGCTGCCTGCTCACCCCAACACCGCTGGTCACCAGGGACAGCACCATCCAGGTGGACACTCACTTGATGAACTTCCGAGCAAAGGATTTCAGCTTGCCCGTTGCTGCTGCTGCTGCCAGCAGCAAATCCAGGCTCTTCCCAGAGAGCATATGGCCCAAAACCCCCAGCAAGCCCTCGGGGGACTTGGAGTGATCTGCATCCATGGTCTACAAAGAAGAAATAGAGGAAAGGGAAGTCACAAGGAAGGTGTAGTACAAACCAGTGATAAACGACCACAGGGGCAGCAGATCAGCTCCAGAGGTGTTCCATGAGGCCTCGGTGAGGGGTGGGTGGCCCAAGTAAGGGGGAGCTGCAGCACAACCACCATCAAAAGATCTTCTTGCTGTTAGCAGCAAGTCAACCAGAGGGGTAAAAGGACCTGGGGAGTCACCAGGGACCAGGGGAGATGCATGTGGAGAAGTGGCTGAGAGCAGGACGGGCACATCTGGCTGTGCTCAGGCTGCTGGCACTGACAACGTGCCCCTGATGGCTTCCTAGGAAGGAGGAAGGGAGCTCCCGGTCTCCATGGTAGTGTAGCAAGGCTGGGACTGATTTCCCCATTCCTCCAGTCCAGCACAGGAGGGGGATCAGGCACCTCCCACCCACCCCAGCTGACTGGTGAGGCCAATGCTGCTGGAAACAGGCTGTGGGGCTGACCCCAGTCTGCCCAGGAGAGGACTCACCTTCAGGATGTTGGTGACAGTGGGCTCAGCCCTCAGGATGAGCTTTGGGTTTGGCTGGATGTTAGCGTTCTCTGCCGATTTTAAGCACGGAGCCTGTTTTCTGTCCACTGTCCTGTGGGATCCACAGAGTCAGTGAGCAGGAGCCCGTCACCCTGCTTCACTCCTCCCCACCACATCCCACCAACTTCCCCAAGGAAAGGCCACCACCTCAGGCCACTACCAGCTGCCACTGACAGAGGACAGACTGTCTGTACTCAATCTGTCACTGAAAGCAAAACCTTATCCCTTCAGGCCACAGGCCGGCCAGCGGCATCACAGATGGTCTCTCATGCCTCCCCCTAAGAGGGGCAGCAATACAAGGTGCTCTAACCCCACTTGGTCACCCCGAGTTTGGAGGGGGCTGTACCGTTTGTCAATCAGTTTGTTCATGTTGGCCTCGGAAAGCAGCCCCTGCTTGCCACACTCCTGCAGCAGCAGGCTCGTGCAGTCACAGCTGAAAGAGAAAAGGAGAGCATGAGCCTGAGGAACAGCATTGCTGCTATCCTGGGCAGTGCTGCAGGGTAGGAGGGCTCCTGGGTTGCCCTTCTGGACCCCACTCCCACCCCTCTGAGGATGCTGCAGGGCCAAAAGCAGCTCCAGCTGTCACACAGCATCACCAATACATGGATGAGCTGTCAGACACTCATTGCCTTGCTCACTTGGCAGCGCAAGGTCCTCAGGAAGAAGGAATTGGATCAGAAGCTCAAAAAGCCTCACCAGGGGCTGCCCCAGAATCCTGAACAGGGGCTCCCCGCAGAAAGGATGGGGTGGCTGCAGCATGGCCTGGCCACAGGCTCACAGCCGTGCAGGTCAGCCCTGCACACAGAGATCACTCACTTGCATCGCTGGTCTGCTTTGTCGAGCAGAGGGGTCAGCTTCAGCAGGAACTTGAAGGCACAGTTCACATCCTCAGTGAAGTCCTGCTGGGCATAAAGCTCTGTGAGCTCAGAGCACTGCTGACACAAGCCCACCTTCACTTCCCACACCAACTTGTCCGTTGGAAGAAGGTTGTTGGGACGTAAACCATTTCCTACCCCATGCATCTCTGGCCAGGCCGTAGCACCATCATGACAAACACAAGTCACTTGCGCACACAACAGGACAAACAGCTCAAACCAATGTCCCCCCAGACTCACCTTCTCCCCTTGGGGATACTTCTTGAGTTTAACCAGGACCTGGGGTATCTGAAAGACACAGGGCAGGATGTGACTGAGCGAGGCAGACCCTGCTCTGCAGTCAGGACCTCCCGGCAGGAAGCCCAGCCCAGCCCATGGGAAATTACACACTGACTCCTATCTGGTACAAAGGAGGTGAAGCAGACTGCTCTGGGGCTGCCCACCGAGCTATGGGAACACAGGCCCCAAGGCTGCTCTGGCATCCTTCAAAGGCCCCAGTTTCCGCGCTCCCCCCAAACATCTCAAGAAAGCCACTCTGCAAAACAAAGTGAGGCTGGGCTGAAAAGAGGCCCAGGACAGCAAAGCTGATGCTCAGCAGGTTGCAGGAAGGCTGCCACAGGCTCATGCTGTGCAAGAGCAGAACTAATTGCTCTGCCAGGATTCGGTGCTCAGCAGGGGCTGAGCATGTGGGGAGAAGGCAGCAGCAGGCCCAGGCTCAGGCCATACTTTCAGGAAGGTGAAGGCTGTCCACTTCAGCTCCTCTGTGCCCTCCGGAGACTCGATGAGGCCCACGAAACAGGCCTTCCAGATCTCCAGCACGAAGAGCGGGGAGGGAATGCGCTGCAGGACACACAGACAAACCCCCATCAGTGCTGGGAAGGCAATAAGCCACCTCCCTCAACCACAGCCAAACCCTGAACCCCCTGTGAAGGTGTTGATGGGCTCACGCTGCTCCCTGCAGCTGCGCCCACACCCTTGGAGCAGGATCAGCACAGAAGCTGCAGCAAGGCTCTGGTCCCACAGCCACAGCTCACCCTGAGCAGAACAAGAACTTCTGTACCTGCATCCTCTTCACCATCATCAGCTGCTCCACCAGTGGCTGGGTCTCTCCAGTGAGGTTCATGGTCCCCTCCAGCAGCACCACAGCGTGCACAGTGGGGAAGCCAGTCTTGTTCAGCTGCTCAGAGTGCACTGAGAGCATGGTGGGGATGCTGGGTAGGAGAGGACAGCACACATCACTGGAGCCTTGCAGGGACGGATCCTTGCTCTTCCTATCCCATCCTCCTTTCCCAGCCAAGCCCCTGAGCTCCCTGGGGCAGAAGACTCCTTTGCAGCAGGTCACCAACAGCCCTGTCCCCTCTTCTACCCATGGTGCACGGGTCCAAGCCAGGAAGGGACAGGAAAGCAAGGACCCAGCATGCAGGGATGCAGGACTCTCTCAACCTCCAGAGCAGGGCTCAGACCCATTTTACCCTCCAAGGCCATGGAGACAGGGGCACAAAGCTACCTCTTGATGAGGGAGACGCAGTCATCAGCCTGGCTTCGCAGTGGGGAGTTGCTGAGGTTGTTGAGGTTCTCCCCCAGCTTGACAAGGGACTGCTCCACAGTGCTCCAGGAGGCTGGATTGGGAGAGCAGGCATTCAACAGCGGGGACAGGAACACGCTGGGAAGCAGGGCAGGCTGGCTCCAAGGCACACAGCAGAAGCCAGTGCACCTCTGCAAACCCAAGCTGAAGGTCTGTGTGCAACCCACCAGCTCCTGCTTCAGGCTGGCTTGGCACAGCCTCTTGGCCAGACACAGGCAGGCTGGCAGAGCGCAGGGCTCACCACGCACCCAGGAACAGCTCCCGCAGCCTTCCCATTAATTCTGCTGCTCTTCCAAAGGCAGCACAGAGGGGAGGGGGCAGAGGGTGGCACAGAGCCAGGGAGGAGAAAGCAACAGAGCTGGAAGATGGATGGGCTCGGAGCCGCAGGGATAATGCGGCAGGAGTCAGGCAGAGGGAAGGGAGAGGTGGCAAGCCCCAGGGCCAAGCCGCATCCAGGGGGAAGCAGTGACATACAGGTCTCCTCCAGCTTGGCGATGTGGATCAGGGCTCGATTCTTGGTGCTCCCAAGCATCTTCTCCAGCCGTTCCAGACACATTTTGAGCTGGGCCTCAGCAGCCACTTGCTCCAGCGTCTCCTTCACCTTCTCGGCGTAGAAGGCAGCGCAGCGCAGGAGCCAGTTGAGGGCACTCAGCAGCGCCCGGCACAGGCTGATGCACTCCTCGGCTTTACCATGGCAGCTGGATAAGGGAGAGAAACAGCACCGTGCTCACCATGCTGCCCAGGCAAGTGTGGAGGAGGGCACGAGCATGAGCAGGGACTGGAGCATCTCCTGTACAGAGCCAGGCTGAGAACACTGGGGCTGTTCAGCCTGGAGAAGTGCTGCATAGAGACCTCAGAGCAGCTTCCAGTGTCTGAAGGGGGCTACGAGGAGGCTGGAGAGGGACTGGAGTGATAGAAGAAGGGTGATGTGTTCAAACCGAAACAGGGGAAGTTCACATTGGAGATAAGGAAGAAGTTCTTCCCTGCAAGGGTGCTGAGGCCCTGGAAGAGTGCCCAAAACCAGTGGTAAATGCTCCATCCCTGGCAGTGTTCAAGGCCAGGCTGGACAGAGCCTTGGCCGACATGGTCTAGTGTGAGACATCCCTGCCCATGGCAGGGGAGTTGGAACTGACTGATCTTAAGATCCCTTCCAGCCCAAACTATTCTATGATTTTATGCTGCTGGCCTGGGGAAACTGAGGCACAGACAGGGCAGGCTGGGGAATCCATTCCCACATCCCATGATCCAGCCCAGCCACCAGCTCCTCCGCTGCAGATCCCAACCTGCATCCCAGCTCTGTAGGGGAAATAACATCTCCCCACTCGCATCCTCCTCTCTGGCCACTCCAGGGAAACTTTCCAAGCCTCTCATTAAATTATCTTGCTAAGAGAAGAGCTCAGCACTGATCAATGTGCTGCGAGAGGTGAATGCTTTCCCCTCCTGATGCACAAATAATTGGGGCCAGAAGTTTTGATCAAATCAAGCAGAGGATCACATTAGGCAGGGCCTGGATTAAGTGGCCAGCTCTGCAGTCGGCCAGCAACAGCTTCTTGTCAACATCTGTGACTGATGCATATTCATTGCTGCTGCTTCATTTCATGTCATTGAAGAGCTGCTACCTTCCTCCTCCTCCTCCTCCTGCTCCCCCATAGCACACTCTCTGCTCCAGCCCTCCAGAAAAGGCTCTCAGGGGTTAACAGGAAGATTTCTGAGCTTTCTAAAAGAGTTTTTGTGGCCTGAATTGTCTGGGCTCCCCTGGGCCCTGCAACACCAGCAGAAGAGCATGAAGCAAAACAAGGCAGCTGGCTGGAGTGCCTGGGGCAGTGCAGGCAGAGCAGGGGACACATAGCCAGGGCCTTGGGAAGGCCCCACAAGAGAAAGGAAGCGCTCTGAGGGGAGAGATGCCCTCAGGCCACAGGGCTTACACCCACCCCTATCCACCCGAGCAGAACAGGAATATCATGGCAGAGATGTTTATCCTGGAATAGGTGGGTTTCTTGCAGCTTGCCATAAAGCTGGTGGGGTTTTGGGACTCCCTCTGCTCTCCCCATCCATGCCCAGGGCAAATGGATGCGGAGCTGGAGGAGGAACCTGCCTCCCTCTACCAAGAAGGGTACCCTGGGCGCAGGCAGACCCCACCAGCTCCCAGTACAGTCCCACTGGAAGTGCCACACCATACCTGAGGCGGTCACAGAACATATCCATGATCTCCAAGAGCGACTGGACACACAAGTCCCGGGAGAAGTCATCAAACTGGAGCAGGGAAACAAGGAAACACTTGGGATGGGGGCTGCCAGGCTCCGGCAGCTCAGAAAACAAACTCAACCCCTTCCTGCACAGGCTGGGGCGGCCGCAGGACGCTCGCCCTGGCAGCAGCCCAGAAGCCACTTGAATAAGAAGTAGGTCAGGGCTGGCTGTTGGCTGGGTCGTGCCCTCCCGGGGTTGCAGGAGGCAAGGGGGCCCCGAGCTTGCCGTGGCGGGGGCTCAATGCCAGCCCCTGTGCGGGGCTGTGGTGAGTGCCAGCAGCGTGTGCCAGGAGCCTGGCTGGCCACAGGGCTGGGGGCAGCAGAAGCAGCTCCACACCTTGGTGCAGAGCAGATGGGGCCCCCCCGCCAGGCCGGAGCCAGCCCGCAGGCCTGTGCTGGGCACATGCTGCTCTGAAGGAGGAAGCCTCGGCTCTCAAGGTCAGCTCTCTGCCCAACGAGGATCCAGCACCGTGCTGGTCTAGGCCCTGTGCTGGTTCTACCCTCCCCTGGGAGTGCACCCACCGTCCCAGATGGGTGCTGAGCCCCATCGCAGGGTCCCCACCCTCACTGGGGCTTTGTGGCATTCTCGCAGCACAGCTCCAAGCTCAGCCTGCAGCACCCCAGAGCTACACAGGCATTGCGGGGCTACCAGCACCTTCCTCTTCCCGTCCCCCAGTAACTGCAAAGAGGTGGAAGGAGAGAAATTATTCTCCTTTAAATGTCTCTTTCTTCAGATCAGAGGGTGCCCTGACAAGGCTGATGCTCAGAGGGAGGTGGTGGGCCCAACACAGCCCACAAAGGGCTGTTGCTTCCCATGAGGCAGAGGCAGAGTTCCTGTCCCCACCGAAGTGGCATGGAGACACTGAGCAGCCATGGGTGCAGCACTGCATGGCTGCACTCCCTTTGAGCAGCACTGCTTCTCCATCACCAGCTCCCAGCACCACCGGCTGCAGAGGGATGTGGTCTCCAGCAGCTGGGCTGTGGTTCACACGCAGGACACTGTGGGGCAGGAGCCTGCCAAGGCCCCACATGATGGCGGGATGAGGATTTCACACCCGCACCCATCTCCAAATCCAAAGGGGAGCTGGCAGCATGGCAGCAGCCTGTCCCCAGCGGGACACAGGCACTAATCTGCACCGTCTGGCCACTGCTGACTCAGCAGAGGATGTCATTTTCCACTTGACCTACATTTGGGGAGAGTTGCGGGGAGGGAAACGGATACACGGGTCACAGGGAAAGAGAAAACCCTCAGCCAGAGCCCTACCTTGCTGATGGCCGTCAGGACCGTGGAATAAGACACCATCTATGAACAGAACACAAAGCAAAGCCGGTGCAGCCGTGTGCTGGTGGCTGAGGTTTGCCCGTGCTGCTCGTTGCTGAGGAACAGCGAGGTCAGGGCACGGCCCTGCTGCTGTCACAGCGCACACACTGACCCAGCACAAATCCAAGCTGACAGTTTGAGGTGATGCTGGTTTGTTTCACACAAACTTGGGGCAATAGGAAATGCAGGGGGTCTCAGAGGGGGAGGATTCCCACCCCACCTGCAGCCAGGCCACGGGCACAGGCTATTGACAGGAACAGCCCAGCCTTGGGTACGTGCTGAGCCCTCATTCGCCTGCCCAAGCCAAAGATGGGAGACCGGGGGGGCGCCTCCCTATCACTATCTCCACACTCCGGGTTCTTTGCCCACCCCCTGCTAATGTGGGGGTCACCTGCAAGGTGACACCTGTAGTGCATGGGGAATGCCATTACCTGGGAGCTGATGGCGTATTTCAGGTAGGACAAGATGAGGGGGTTTGGCGATGGCCCGATCATGGCCTGCTCCAGAAGAGCTTCTGCAAGGAAAGGAAGGGTCCCAGCTCAGGGCACAGCCCCCGTGTTGGGATGCACAGACACACACATGCTCTGCCCTCATCCCACAGGAAGATGGCCAAGACAAATTGGGCAAACCACAGCGACTCTGTGCCGTGCTTCCCTGAAATTAACCAAATCCCACAACTTTCCGATCCCCGGTGGCAAAAGCTGGTAAATAACTGAGGCAGTGCAAGCAGCCTCCTGCTAACTCAGCTCTCCCTGGGCACCCTGGCCCCGAAACAGCGCCTGCTGCTCCCCAAACATGTTCCCCTCCCTCCCACCTCCTGCCCAGGAGGCTCTTGCATCCTCCAGCATCCTCCTCTGAGTGACTTTGTGCTCCTAAGGCTGAGCTCTGGGCACACGGTCCCTTCCCTCTCCGCTGGGCCCAGCCCTGCACGTCTGGCCCTCCCTGCCGCCAGCTTGTGGATGCTGGAGGGGCTCTGCCCGTCCTATCTGCTCAGCCAAGCCTTTAATTGACCATTTGAACTATGGCAGAGTGCAGGAACCACCTCCCAGGAGCAGGCCCCGGGCTGCAGCAGGGGCTGTGTAAGTAGGTCAAAGCACCCAGACACAAGAGGGGGGCAGCAGCTGGTTGGGAAGTGGCTGCCCCAAAGCTGAGGAGGAGGAGCAGCCGTCGCCAGATCCCAAATCCTGACTGCAGGAGCAGGAGGATCCCTGAGTCTCGCTCAAAGGCTGAGACCGTGGCCAACAGCATCTGAGCTCGAGGACAGAAGGCTAATGGCAGCCTTCCCCTCCCCACGTAATCAGGGAGTGTCAACACGAGCCAGCCACATGCTGTTACCCGCTGCAGACATGTCAGCATAGATTTGCCGGGCACCACTCTGATCCAGGCAGCTCGTGCCAGCTTCTCCTCCTTTGTAGTTTAAATCTGAAAGGCAGGAGCTTGGGAAAAGACGGCTCTAGGGCTGCGAAGAGGGAAGCAGCACGCGCTCCAGCCGTCGGGAATAGCATCCCCGTGCACCCGCAACGCTTGTGCTGCACTCAGGATGGAGTCAGTGTATCTTCCCTTTAAAGTCTGCCTTGGCAGCCCCAGTGCAAATCCAGCCCCCCCCAGGGCTACCCTACAGCCCCAGCTCAGCCCCTCCAGCCCCATATTGCATATCCATGCTTTGACCATCTACCATGGGTGGAAGGGGGACAAAGCAGCCTGAGGAGCTCAGCTGTGAGGATGTGGATTAACAAAACCCACCATAGGAAAACACAGCAATGGGATGGAGTGAGGAAAAACCACCCCCAGAGAAAGGTCCCCCCCTTGGTGGGATGAGGAATGCTGCTGCCTATGCTGGGCTGTTTCCCTTTAAACCCTCAGTGCAGCAATGCTCAGCAGTGCTCTGTTTATTTACGCAGGGCTTGCAAACACCACTGCTGCCCAGGAGAGTAAAAAAAAAAAACCCACCCTAGCAACAAGTTTCTATAATTAGCATAAAAACCTGGCAATGTTTAAACCCTGGCGCTCAGCAGGTACCAGCGTTTGGCAGGATCTGTATCAAAAGCCCTTGAATAGGGACAAGAAAAGAAGCCCCAGCAAGCAGGGATGGGAAGTGCCCTTCAGAGCAGCATCCTTGGTTACCCACGGGGTCGTTATCCCCTCACCATGGGGTCGTTACCCCCTCACCATGGGGGGAAACAGTGGGAAAAGCTGGGCGCTGCGCAGCGTTAGCGCACAGCGCCATGATCCAGAGCTCTCCATATGCAGGCAGCGCTCCCCTCAGCCCTGCCAGGCCATGGCATAACCACGGATCCACCTCCGTGCAGCGCCGGAGCACGCAGCCCCAAGGCAGAAAGCGCCGTGGCTCCCGCTGCCCTCCCCGCGGCCCCGGACCTGCCAGGTTGAGGATGTCCCAAGTGGCTCCACGGGGGAAGAACCGCTTCATGTTGATGGCCCATTGGTAGTCGCTCCAGCGCTCCTTCCAGGCCTGCAGGATGGCCTGCTTCAGGTTCACCACCTTCATGGCCGCGTCCTGCGAAGGGACCCGGTCAGCACAAGCCCGCCCGATCTCTGGGCTGAGGGGGCTCCGGACGAACCGGGGCAGGGAAACGCCGAGGAACCGCAGCGGCAGGGCCCGGGCCTGAGTGGAGCACGGCGGCTCCGGGCGGCTCCGGGGAGGCCGCGGATGGAGCCCGGTGAAGCCGCGGAGCGCGGCGGGGTTGCGGGAGCGGGACCGGGGCTCAACCCCCCCGCCCGATCCCGCCCAGCCCTCACCGGCCCCCGGCCCCGCGGCAGCCGACCGATGCCTTCCTCAGCTCCTGGGCACCGCCATAATGGCACCCGGCAGCAAGCCGGGAGATGATTGGGAGGCGAGGCGCGGCGGGGCGCGGGGGATGCTGGGGGATGTAGTTCGGAGGATGGAGGCGAATGGGGTGGTGCAGAGGATGTTCACGAAGGTAGGGCAAAGGGGTGAGTGTGCAAATGGGCGTGCAAATGGAGGGGTGTGCGAGCAAAGGGCGTGCAAAGGGATTGGGGTGACAACACCGGGCTCCGAGCGTGGAGGGGTGCAGGTGTGCAAAGGAGTGAGCACACAGGGGATGTCTGTGCGTGCACATGGGGTGTGCGTGCACATGGGGTGCGCATGCACGCGTCTGTGTGCACAGCTGCATGTGTGTGCACGTATGGGATGTGCAGGTCTGCATAGGGACACACGTGTGGGTGAGCATGGGAGTGTGCAAACATGGTAAGGGGTGGGAGTGTGCAAACATGTACGTGTGTGTGTGCATGTATGAACATGTGCAGGCATACGTGTGGGTGCACGTGTGTATGCAGGCACGCACGTATGAGCACTCTGCATGCAGATGAGCATGTGCATACATGTGCCAGCGTGCCTTTGTGTGCATACACGTACATATGTGCACCCACGTGTGTGAGTGCAGGTGTGCATACAGGCACACATGTGAGAGCACGGAGCTGTGCACATGTGGGTGTGCAAACATGGGTGTGCACCCAGGACCACGGATGCATGCAGGTGAGTCTCTACATGCATCTGCATGCGTGTAAATGCACACACGTGTGCATACAGGCACGTGTGCCCTCGCGTGTGTGCAGACACCTATGCATGGGCAGATACACGTGTGCAGGGGTGTGTTGCACACACACGTGTGCATGCACACACACAGAGGCAGCGAGGGGCTGGCTTCTCCCCCACCCCCACCCCCCCCCCCATGCGGTACCAGCAGCTAAAAATATCCCCCCGGCTGCTTCCATTGCCATGGCAACAGGAAGATGGGGAGCAGAGCTGGGGGGGGCAGCTCCCCAGTATCCTCCCAATCACCTCCTAGCACCCACAGGACCCCTCAGTACCCCCCACAGCACCCCCCACAACACCCCCCCCCAGCATCCCCAGCACCCCACAACATCCTCAGTACCCCCACAGCATCCGTAGAACCCCCCAGACACCCCCCCCCCCCCCAGCACCGCGGGTACAGCTCGGGAAGGGGTGAAGCCCTCCGGAGTGCAGGATGCCCGATGGGGTGGGGGACCTGGGCCCCCCCCTTTTCTCTTCCCCAGGCCTCCCGGCCCCACTGCAGGGAGTGGGGGGGGGCTCCGCAGTCCCTTGATTCCCCCTTTAATCATTCATGGGGCCGGGGCGCTGCAAATCCCCCCGCGCCAGGGCAGGGATTAGGCAGCAGCGAGGGGCCCCGGCAGCGGCGGGGGGGGGCGGGCAGGCCCCTATTCATGAGCAGGGATTTCCTGTGCAGGGGGGGGTCCTGCTCCCTGCAGCTGCCGGGGGGACTGGGGCTGTGTGCGGAGCCCCCATAGATAACACCCCTCCTCCCCATGGCGCAGCACCCCCAAACCTGGCTCTGGGCTTAGGGGCTGTGGAAGGGGGGGAAAGCACTAAAGAGGTCCCAGCCCCCCCCAGTTTAGGGGTGGCG
>JBCJKH010053422.1:0-11815 GCA_039877255.1 Loriculus beryllinus
GTAACTTGTGTGAAGTTTGATGCTATGGATTGTTTTGCAAGTTGTGCTTTGCCACAGAGCAAAAATAGGGCAGAGCTAAGGAAAACATTGTTTTTAATGTAGCCCCCAAAGTGTGTGGTGCTCAAAGTGGCAGGATACTGCATTGCACCTACCTCGGTTGCAAACAGCTCTCCAGATGAACATTTCTGGAAGAGCCTCCCAAACTATTGCTACCTAAGGAATTGATGGTTGACCCGCAGCACTAGAACAGATAGAAGGAATGCAGCTATCTAGACTGCAGCAGCTCTATAGTATTTAAGGATGCAGCTAATCCGGAGAGCACAGCATACCTGCTGCTTCAAAAGTGATACCAGATACTTCCAAGTTTCACTGTACCAACCTGGAGTGCCCCTAACAGCCAGAGTGGACTTGGAAACTGTGACTTTTGGACAGCTTTGGGAAACAACCTTCTATCACTGCACTTGTTCAAAATAACTTTCCAATGTTTCATCATTCTTTATTAGGAGAGGTGGGGGAGAAAGTGGGATGTCTGTGTTTTCTGCAGGCAAAAGTGTTTTCAGATCCTTGCTGAGCATAGTGCAGAAACCATAGAGCATCTTCAGGGCTAAGACAAAATATTGAAGATTAATAAAACTGTATACAGTACCCAAACATTTCCTGAACTAGAACTTTCCATACACTGGGCTGTGCTTAGCACAACCCTGTCGCTGGTAATGATGCTTTCCTTAGTTCTTCCTGAGGGCCAATGGAGAGCCTGAGTAGCTTCATGATCTGCCTTGGCTGGAATTGATTTGCAGCTGTAGTTATGAGGAGTTTCCCCATTATGTCCACGTGTGGAGGAGTGGTGGACTCACTTGGTGCAATTGTTTATTTCAGCTGCAGAAGGAAGTAACCTTGTTGAACTGGCTCCCATGACAAGTGGAATGGCAGTGTATAAGTTGTGTGGCTCTGTTACTACCTGCAGTTATGAGAGTGGAATAGGACCCTACCTTAATGAGAAATGATGCAGGAAATGTGTATTAGTATGACTTCGGTGCAAGTGCACCAGGTAGTGCTGACAAACTTCGGTGCTGTGTCTTATAAGCATTCATTTTGTTGGTCCTGTAAATAGTCCAAACTACTTTTTTGCTTGCTCGGGTGTTTCTGCACTACCCCTGCTCCTGGTTTTGCTGGCTGAGGCTTCTAGGGGAGCCATGGAAGTCAACATTCAATCTCATTGGATTTCAAACATCTTTTCTAGAAATCATTGGCACTGTCATTATGTGGAAGGTGAGTCAGTATCTGCAGAACAGAATTATCTGGTTTCATAGATGTGTTTGTGATTTCCTGGGATTTTGTTGTGGAATTTCAATTAGGGCTTCTTTCAGGTTATGATTTAACACATGTGCAAAACACGCTATGATATGACAACTTGGTATGTGTTCAATGTCTTGGAAAAGTTTTTTTATTAACGTCAGGTGTGCATCTGTGAAGTTGCAATTTGTGACTGCTGTAGTGATACTAAAAAGGAAGGAAAAGAGAAGGAAACTGTATGAATATGTGAATTCTGCTAGTTTTAGGTTTAAATGAGAAACATCTCAAAGCAAGACATGGTAGAAATGGAGCTTTACCACTAAGCATGATGCAACTTAGAGGTAAATGCATGGTCCTCTTGATTCTCCAAAGAGCTCTTTGATACCCTGTTAACTGCTAAACTGCTCGTGTGTTTCTGCAAATCAGCAATCGTGCAGAAGCTAAATACAGGCTGCTTATTTATTTTTGGAGCATTTGCTATCACTCTAGATGCCACAGCAATTAAAATGCCAGTGACTTCTGTCACTGTCAAACCAAAGGTAGGGGTGGCCTCACCCCAGGCACCTGTGGAATGGGTACCCAAGGAAGTGTTCCTTGTGCCTGTGCTGTGCTGTCCTGGTGGCATCTGTGAGCAGTCCCTGAGAAGCAAGGTAGGAGGAGGACAGTTCACGTCATATGTGTCACCCCTTCCTGACCTGCCCTGCAGCTTGTAGTACTGTGAAGGCCACAGCTGCAGCCAGCCTCAAAGCGGCATTGCAGATATTTGCTGTTCTGCTGTCACTCATCTGGTGTTGTATTCTGCACCCCATTGCCTCCCCCAGCCCAGTAAATACGCCAGGATCCTGATCTCTCGTTTTCTTTGGAGTGGATAAAAGATAGGGGCATTTCCAGCCCTTTTGCCTTGAGGGGGGAAGATGGAGAAAAGTGGAAAAATCTCAGACAAGGAGGCAACTAAAAATACCATAAAGCTTGTGATCTTTGTGAATGGTTATATTTGGCAATTCTGTAGAAATGGATCTCAGAGAAAACTATGGTTCTCAGACTTTAAAAACCCCCAACCATTTATTTGGATATGTTTTGGTTTTAAATTGAGATGTGAGTGAAGAAAATGGAAATATATTAATTCGTACTTTGACAGTTTTGAATAGGTTTTGTGCAATGCTTTTACAATATGCTAGTTTAAAATGTGGACTTGCAAATTACAGTAGTAGTTTAAAGCACTTGAAATCCAGAATGATGCCTAAACTGACTACAGTGATTTTATTTTTATCTTGGTTGGTTTTGTGTTAGTTTGGATGTGGATTTATCTTTCTGTATATATGTATACAAATAATCCTATTAACATGTATGTAAGTAGGAAGCTGGTAGGCAATGTGGTTTCATATATATCAGCATACTATTGAGCCATAATATATAATAATTCATAATATGAAATATTTACTACCAATATCCATTTGTAAACCTGATGTGCTGTGAATTCATGGTAAGAGTAACAATAGGGCGAGAAACTGTTTATGATGTGCGATACAAATAGTTAGATCAGCAATGGGAGTGCAAACTGGAAGAGTGTTCTTTAGTTTTAATTACAGCCCAAGAAATGGTGCATTCATTTTTCATTGTTAATAAATGGCCCATATGGCATCCTTTGATCACATGCTCTGCAGCTTCTGCAACAGTAAGGCTGTTTTCAGGGAATACAGAACACAAACCCATTTAATCTGGGCTTTCTGAATAGAAGATTGTCTTGGAGTAAGAAAATGGACACTACCAGGAAAAGGTATCTTAGGTAACTCAGAGTTTTCCAGTCTGAAAGCTTGGTGCACGTTGTGTGCACCTCAGCAGCAGAGCCAGTAACTTCTTCACATTCCAAATCAAAGTGGGTAAAACCAGAAAGGTTTTTTTTCCACTAAGAAAATGTCATTCTTTCACAGAATGTTTGAGGATGGTTTTTCCATGGAGCACAATCTGGACCCCAGGCTGCCTGGCATACAGGGATAGATAGAAATTAACCAGAGGAAGGGGCTTTATTTAGAAAGCAAAGCAAAGCAAAGCAAAATTAGGATTTCTCTATGTGTAGAAATATGCATCATAAAACCCACTAAAAACCTATTTCCCCCCCCACACACACACACTGGTGTATAAAGACAACCTCTTTGCTTTTAATCATAGTATTTATCATTACCTTTTAGAAACAAAAATGAAATCATAGCCAGGACACCAGCTGGAGACATTCAGGAGTATCTCCATGGAAATACCATCCTGGAAAGCAAAGCTTGTTGAAGTTTGCTTATTATTATTTTCAAAGCATTGCTGTCAGGGAGAAAACAGGAGGTAGGTGACAACTAGTCCTTGTGCTTTCTACACCCACTGTCACAACAGACCGGTGGGTGATGACAGGATCTCTCAAGGGCAGCTCGTGTTCTCCTGTACAGTGTAGTTCTTGCAGCCACTTTGATCTGAGTGGGCAGCCAGTGTCTGGGACCTTCCTCTGGTGTTTCTAACAGAAAAACACTTGTATCTTTCATGTAACCTGATGTGTTTACAAAGCATGCATGTATGTATGCTTCTGTTTTCTGAACACAAGAAGTTTCCTCCCTCACAGTTTTTATGTGATCCTTCCAGGGGCAAGGAGATGCTGGAAGGAAACAGGGATGAGAAGAGGAAAGCCTATTGATCGCACTTTGGGAAAGCTTCATCAATAAGATAGCAACCTATGATCACTCATAACCTGCTGCAACACTGTCAGGTCCCCCCCAAGAAGTATGACCTTCTGGTCTGAGAGTAGCAAATGACCAAACTGCACAGACTCACCCATTGCTCCATATAAGCAAAGATTTGGGTCCACTTAACCTTCTGCAAATGATGGATACAGCATCATAGCTTAAAACCCAAAGCAGATGGTGCATTTCCATACCATGCATTTTTTCATATGTGTGATGAAATGTGGCTGGCTAGTTTGTCTAGAAGGGCATTGCTCCTTTGATGAAGAGATCATTAAAATGTGTCAATCTGTGGGAATCCAGGCTAAAATAAGCTTTCACATGGACAAGGCACAAAGATTAAAAAATCATTCTCCAAGTATGTAACAAAAGTGGGGGGAAAATAACCTTTAAAAGATTGTGTAATAATTTAAGTTACTGCTTCAAGGCACTTAAAATAGTGTGAAAACAAGGAGTGTTGCAAACCTTCAGGCAATACTCTAGTGCTAATATATAAAATGCTTCTCCAACATCCCTGATTTCTCCTTTCATCTGACTTTCTAGGAAGGATTTTTGAGGAAAGTGTTCTATCTGATGTTGCATGCTATAATTTTCAGGCTAGACTACAGAGGGATTATATACTTCTTTTTTTATTTCCCTTTAGAGAGTTCTGCAATATTTCATAAAACCAGATGACTGGTGCAGGTTTTAGGGAGTATGTAACGTGTAATATGCACTGGTCAGTACTTCTGCTCTTAGAGGAGATGGCAGCTAACAAGAATGATGTCTGACATGCTGTTTTAGGACTGCGTGGAATGACCTATCATCTCCTTGGGTTCTTGTAATCGTTGTAGCTCAAGATCAGGGTAAAACGTTTAAAGTTTTCAGAAATAGCTTTAAAAATACTGGCTTTCCAACTTTAACAAGTGGTTTAGATAGGGGATTATGCTATTCAATCCTGTAATAACTTCTGAAATGTTTTTTTAGTTCATCTTACTTGAATGACTACAAAACAGTTTATTTACCAGAAGTAAAAAGTGCCTAACTTTGCCCACAAGTATTGCTGACAATGAATTTGCTAAAATGTTTTGCTCTGTGAGGAACAAAAGTGACTTACTGAACTGGTAAGATTATCAGGGACAGTTATAGGTAAGCGCCTTAACCTTTGTAGTATAAATGATTACATACGAAACCATGCACTGGGGAAAATGCACTTGTCTCAGGAAAGGAACAGTGACTACTGGAATTATTTTTTCTTCTTCTGGAATCCACAGCAGAAACAGGAATTTCCTCAAACAGTTCTATCACAGCAGATCAGGTTTTTATATTGCATGTTCCTGCCTGGGCTACAAACTAAACCTCATTCCTCTTGCCCTTATTTAATATGATGGACATCGAAGTGTCATATAAAAAAGGAAACATTTAGCCAACTTCTTACCCCACTTTTGTGGGACAAGGCTCTATGTCAGTGGAATGACAATGACACGAGAAAACATGATGGATTTATTTTCAAGTTTGTCCTATGTTGGTCTCAATAAATGGGCATCGCACTTTTGATCAGAGTATCACAGAAATGCCATGAAGCCCCATATGAATGGTGATATCTGCATGACAGCAAAGGTAACACACTTGACCCAGTCAAGCCTGTGATATATATAGACACACGCTGCAACTTGCACCAGCACAAGCTCTGAGTCGCAGGTAAGCCACGTGCCTGCCTCAGCAGTTAGCTCCTACTTCATACTGCAGTGAAGCTGCACTGGCTTCTAGGAGGCTTTTGCCTCTGTATCAGGTATTTATATTGGTGCAGCAGCTGCCTTTCAGCCTTTCCCCAACACTGCAGAAATGCACCAGCTGCTTCTAGGAGAATTCTCATCTGCGTAAAGTTTTGATAAAAGATGGTTAGGTTTCTGAGAAGGAAAATTAAAAGGGAGGAAACACTGAGTAATCCAGGAGATGACTTTCTGTCCAGACTTTGTTAATGGTCATTTCCTATTGTGGTTATTTGAGCACTTCACTGTGCCCAGAGGAGCTATTTTCCTTGCTCAAGTTTTGTCTCAAAAAATTCCCAAGTATGGCACTGTTGCTCATGCTTGTCAGAGAGGAAATGGTGGTGTGATGTAGTGCAACTAGAGGCAAGGTGGCTTGATTAACATTTCCATTTTGTCTTTAATAGGCAGGTTTAGGCTACATAATTTTGTTTTGCAGTAACTTTCAAGTTTTCTTTTACATCTTTCCTTTTCCACTGTAGCAGTAGAAAAAGAGGTCATGTGCTCTTTAGCTGTTATATGACCATGCAGCTCCACAGAGGGACAGGAAAGGCTCTGTTCAAGAAAAGTCAATGTATTTGGGGCAGGATTCAGCAAATTAACTGGGAGCCTGTTTTTCTAAAGGCTGATTTATGCCAGCAGGGAGCTCCACATATGAAGTAGCACTGCACTGATCTCAACAGAGCTACTTTGTTTGGTGGGGTGTTAAAAATCCGGTCCCAAGTGTGTGTGTGATTCTCTCCTTACGCTGATGCAATTATCATCACTGCACCTGGGGAACGTGCTGCCTCTGTCTTCTCCTTTCCTCTCTTTATGGCCTAGCAACCCCACAGTGCACTGGTTATCCCCTCATTTTTTGAAGGTTATCCAAGCTCACAACATGCTGTGTTTGTGACTGAGTATGAGCTTTGATAGCATAGGTTTGGTAGCAGTGAAAGCACAGCAGCACTGACTTTGCTGCTGCCTTACAGCCTGTGACAGGGCCCCAGGACCTGATTTGTCTAGTTCAGTCCATGCTGCCATTTTACTTAACTGCTCACTTGCTTTGCATTTACATAGCAAGAGTATGCTTTCCTCCCTGCAGCACAGCATATTGAGGAGGCAGAAGTTGCTCTGAGATGTACTTCCCTGCCAGCCACGGCTCATCATGCTATATTGAGCTAGTTTCCTTCTTACATATGGCAGCAGGAAAAGCCTGGCCCCATACTGCTGCTCCTGCTCAGTTATCATTTTAAAAGACATGGTCCATTTGACTAGCACTCCTTCTGTGTTTGTAGGTTAGACAGAACTCCCTGGGGGTCAGCTTTACGTCTTCAGCTGTAAATGTAGGTCAGCTGGCTGCCTTGCAGTGTGTTCCTTATCCTTAAAAGCATACGTCCTCACATGCAACTTCACAGTACATTGAATTTTTTGTCTTGTAAAACAGCTCATTTTGCTAGCACAGCAAGTGGTTCAGCTGCTCTTGAGACATTAGCAGTCCTGCCAGCATGGTATCAAAGTATTTTTCAGTCTGGGTGTTGCAGACATGTAATGAGAGCATTTTTTGCTGTTTCACTTGCGGGTTTTCCTGACACATTTTTAGTGAGGACACACTGATCTCAGCCCTGTTCGTTAAATTAATTATTATAGGGTGTGACATATGGTGTCTATAAATCAAGGCAAGTCCTTCAGCTTTTCTTCTGTGCTCAGGGTCTGTCTCTTCTGATGCTAAACCTAAGATTTGTTCATTCCTGCATCCTAGAAAGTCCACCAAAGGTTTGAATTCTAGATGTGAAAGAAATTCTTACAAGCTTGCAAGGAGCCATTTGGGTTCAATTACACTGCTGAAGGGCCTGCTGTTTCCTTTATAGCACACATTTGGTTTACATATCCCTGTGTGCAGACTCTAATCTTAGATATGACACTTAATATGCTTTGAATCTTTTTTAGCCTGGTTCCCTGAGAAGTTGAGGCTTATGCAAAAGGAAAAGCCCCCGAAGGTTTCCTAGAAAAGACAGCACAAACCAGCCAATGGGTTCTTGAATCAGAAAATTTATATTAAGTTTCACACAGAAGAAGGTGGATGATGTAGAGCTTTCTTTGCCCATGGCTGCAGGGACTCTCCAGCTGCTTGTAGGATCATGACAAGGTACACAGAAGGTGGATGGCGTGCAGCTTCCTTTGTCCGCAGCTGCAGAGTCCTGCCAGCTGCTTCTAGGACTATGGCAGGGTATAGACTGGGGCTCTGGATGACCTCCATAGGTTCCTTCCAACCTCAGCTACTCTTTGATTCTTTTGCCCATGTAGTATTAAGTTTTCAGCAAAATTCAGAAGAGGGGTACACTTCTCAAAGGCAGACAAATAAGGACAAGAGTCTGTGCTGAGGGGAAGTCTAGAGCATGGATGGGACGGCTGAATGTCTGAATTAGCACAAGTATGCTTGGACTCACCAAGCGTTCATGATCCTCTAAAGCCACCAGTGGTTGGTAGATATAGGAAGGAGTGAGAGGGAACACTGAAGGAGAGATATATGGAGATACAAGATCTATTAGGGATCTGTGGGAGGTTAAAGTGGTGGTGCAGCAACTCACAGGATGTTTCTAGACTTGATTACTTCTGCTGGCAGGACAACTTGTCTGCAGTGTTTAGAAAGAAGCAGGTCTGGCTATGGTAGCTCGCAAGGAACATGGTCCCTTTTGTGTAGCTTACATTTGTCTTCAACAAAGCAACTTTGCAGAGATATCATTAGTGTGGCCAGCAAAACAAACATAGTCTGTTTATAACATACTGATCCCTCTATTCAAATATAAGATAGGTTGGCAACTGAAGGCAGGATTGTCTTCTGAACAAATAGAAACTTCTTAAAACAATATTTTTTCTCCCAATCTGGAATGTGTTAATAACCAAGACTTGAAATATTACTGTTTCATTGAAATGAATTTATTTCACTACCTGAAAGAGCAAAACAAATTTAGGGAAAACCAAGAAAAGGGGTTTTAAAATTAAATGTCTTGATTTTTTTTTTTCTTTAGAGAAAATATCCTAGATCATTGAGATTCTATGAGATGAAGACAAATCCCATCCAAAATTGCTTGCTGCCATTGCTTCAGTAGCAAGATGCTCACAAATCCTGCTCACAAATCTTCAACCTTTTTTTCTTTTTTTTCTTTTTTATTTTTTTTAAGTCTGACTCCTCCTCCTTGGGCACAAAGCAGAAATCCAAAACAAGCCCACGTGGGAAACTGAAATCCCCAAATTCTACTGCAAAAAAGTTGCTGAAGTGGAAACACCAACCTTTGAGAAAAGCAACTTCAGACATCGGGGTAGAATTTGGCCTGGCACCATTGGTGAGGTGCTGCTGAAGCCAGCTGAGTTCACTACCCAGGGGGTACCCAGCCCCATGGGCAGATATCAGTGGCATTTGTTGATGACTTGCAAAGACAAGTGTCATTCAAGCTTCATTCAACTGTAAGTAAATACATGGTGCTCACAGAGAAGTTAGTTACCATTTTCCTGCAGCAGAGAATCAAACAATTTGGAACTTTATCCAGGTTTCTTGCACAAAATTTCAGGAGAATAAAATAGAGCTTCATAATGGAAATGATGTAGCATTAAAGACAAATTGTCCCTTGCCTCCCCGTAAGAAACAAAAACCATTTTTTTCTGACAATGTATGTAGAAATCCTGTATTTTTTCTCATTTCCCTAGCCTTAAATAGCAGATCTTCAAGAGTAACTCTATATAACTTAGCAGCCATTTCCATCTGGGAGAGGAAGCATTGCTGCTCAAGTGTTAGAGCACTGGCCCAAGAAAATGAGGGGGAAAGTCTGATCAAAGGCCAATTGCTGAGAATATATGACCAGTCTGGATGTGTGAGTTTGCCCAACCTGCAGTGGAAGGCAGAGGCAAGCCTATCCAACTTGGCCCTGGGTGCTTCATCAAAAAATCATTGGCAGAGTGTGTTCTGCTTTCTGCTTTGATGCTCCTTGCTCTGCCAGCCAGGGATTTGTTTGTCCCCTGTCCGTCATGGTGCAGCAGGATGCAGTTTGTCCAAGTTTACCAGCTTCCTCTGGAAAATGCATTTCTGTCCTGTCGATGGCTGGATGCAGAATAAGATTTATATGGGTGTTTCCAGACTTTAAAAGACTGGAGACAGGGTTTTGCATCTTCAGGAGGAGTCCAATATACTGACCATGGCCCAGCCTCTGTCAGCTGCACCACAACCGAAAAATCTCTGGAATTGAGAGGGAAATAGAGGCTGGTTGGTTTGTATGTATAAAGATCAGCAAGGTCAACACAAGAGTTGTGCAGTGGCTGTTCAGACCCTGACAAACAGTGAGATGTCAAGAGGTTCTTCCCATTAAAGGCTCTGCAGAGAAATATTCCCCTAAAAATGCTTGTCTGGGAAGACATCTGATATTACAATCTGAAGAGTTTTGGATGGGTCTTAGTAGATTCAGGGAAGCAAACAGACTGTGTGACCTAACCAAACCTGTCTCTTATTTTACTCCTCCAGTAACTATCTGGAGTTGATTTGCTTTCGTTATAGGAATCTATTTGGGGCAGCACTGAGGACGGGCAGGCAGGCAGCAGACCTTCAGTGAGCAGCAGAAATGGGAAAGGTTTTTTCCAGTGGCTACTCTAACATTCTTGAATGGTGATGGGGAAGGTACCTGAGCTCTTATTGTTACTACATGCACATGCATGTATCAGGAACTGGGAGCAGGAAGAATTTGCCTGCTTTGTTGTCAGGCTGCCAGCAGTGAATGCTAACAGTGACTTTTAAATCCTTGACTGTGTCAAGTTTTTAGAGGTGGAGGGAATGTGCTTTTAGAGCCAGGGCAGTGACCTGGAAGGAAGCAGCAAAAGCACTGCTGACATTGACAGCACATGACACATGGGTCAGAGGCAGCACGAAACAGAAGATGGTTGCTGGACCAGGGCTGTCTGGCTTGGCTGGAGGTGGGCACGGGAGGCAAGCTCTATGGGTTTCTATGTGGTCACATCTCTGTGCAAAGAATGTAAGAGGAGGGGGAGAAGGGAGTTTCTTTGGGCATTGGAAACAGATGAGAAGAAGCACCAGGAGGGAAGTCAGGCACAGCTGATTTTGGAGTCTTTTCACCAAAGCCTGCAGTTGGGGAAGGAGCTCTCCATCCTGTTTCTTACCTATGTGCCAGCAGGAGCTCCTTTCCCATGCTGCCTGACTGCAATCCTTGGATATCAGCAGCATGAGAGGATGCCATGTAGGAACACCTGAACTGCTTCCGTGGGGCTTTTTCTGGGTACCAGAAGCAGCATAGCTGCCTTAGCTCAGCCCCAAACCTGGGCTAAGTTAGCCTGCCTTGTGACAAGACTAATTCAGCTAGTATCTGGAGGCTGTGCAGCTGAGTGCCTTTGCTTACCCTGGCTGTCTCTGTCCAGCACTGCATCCTGCTGCAGGGGTGTCTTATCAGAGATGACAGCATGTCAGAGGTGCTGCTGTCTGGCAGTCACCAGTGAGAGTGGAGGATAAGCAGATAAACATAATCTTTACATGCAAGAGGGTAATCAATCACTGGAACAACTTACCAGTGTTTGTTGTGAACTCTTTACCACTTATAATTGCTAAATCAAGATGTATGATTTTTAAAGTATAAAATACATATGTATGAGTGAGTTCAGTGACATCTGCCTTGTTCCAAGCAAGAAGCCAAACTATGACCACAGTGATCTTTTCTAGCCTCATAAAAATGACCCTATATGTAATTCATAGAGTTATAATGAATCTTATAGGTATATTATTGATTTTCTCTTGAAATGTTTACTCTTATGTCTGGATCCTTATAACACAAGATTACATCTAATAACAAGTTAAGTGCCTCACAGTTAGTCAACGTGACCTTCATTTATTCTGGCATAAAACAACTACCATTTTTTTACCAAGGATTTAATTTAATCTCCTTGTAGAATTAAGCATGGAAAGCTGAAGGGAAGTCTCAGGGTCCAGAACTACTGAGGAACTGAGGACAAATGTGACCAAACCCCCCCACCAAATCCTTGCTATTAGCAGAGTTGAGCATGGCCAAGCATGGATTT
>JBCJKH010053422.1:11915-50892 GCA_039877255.1 Loriculus beryllinus
GCAAAGGACAGAGAAGAGGCAGAAAGGATCAAAAATACTCCTCTGAGAGAAGAGTCAGTAGAGAGAAGGAGGAAGAATAAAAAATGAATGGTCTGGAGGAGATTCCCTAGAAAAGGTTTCACCATGTTTCAAACCCATGAGATCTCTTGCTCCTTTTCTATACACCTGCTCCTTGCTCCCAGCTGTGGCAATCTGTGGAAACAGTTGCTTTTAAAGATGATAGTCTGTATTTTGCTAGGATGTACCTATGTGTAGGTTATTAGTGATTTCAAGGAGGTAGCTCACCAGGGCTGCTCAGAGTAGAAATGGACATAAGGTTTCTGTCACTCTGGTGTTCCCAACTGGTGCTTTCCTAAATGTCTCAGCAGGTGTGGGACTGGGACCAGGGTCTGCTTTGGAAGGGACTGCCAGTGGAAGCAGGGATGCCTGCAGTGCCAGCACACCCTGCAAAGGGAGCAGGAGGACCAAAGGCATCAAACTTTGGGACCAGGCAAGGTGCCACAAGTCAGTAGCACACTTCAGCAAGGCCTTGGCTCTGCTGTGTTTGCAATCAAGGAAGTTTGTTTCTGATTGTGTTGTTAGTGACTTCCTTATGGAAGAGGAGCCAGTTGTGTGCCAAAATAAATTACCTTTATGAGGGGCTCTGCAAATTAAGTTACTAGTTTATATTAGAGTTGTTTTCCAGTGGCTGTGAATTCCTTGGAGATGCTTTGCTTTATTACCAAGAGGAGCGTGTGCTCTGCCAGAAGCTGAGATGAAATAGGTTACCGACTTCTGGAGCATAGAATTACAAAAGCCTTTGCAGCGGCTAAGGTATAGTTTAAATCTTTTCTGCTTGCACATTGCAGGTGCTGTGCTTGCCAGGTTGGCTTCTATCCTAAGAATGTCAGACAACAGCTCTCACACACTAATATTTTTTCTCATGGTTTCCTGGTACATCTGCAGAGGGAACACACCACTCTGTGGCACTCTGATACTGGTCCCAGTAAAGGTCCAAACTTGCAAATGCATGTCTGCTGTGAGCTTTTTGCAAAAACTCTAGTAAACCCACCAAACTGAATTGTCAAGTGCCATAAACGTGAATTATTCTACTAAAATTATTTCCAGTGACTTCAGGATTTATGCCAGACATAGATAAAGCCAGCAGTGTAGTAAATCCAGAGAAATGGAGTTCAGTTGTTTTTAATTTGGGCAACAGAACCTTCGGTCTTCTACCGAACAAAAGACAAACCCCTCTTTAGTTGTTTCTGAACATGCCCAGAGACACTAATATCCTTTGCAGCTTGATTTTTTCGCTTCTTTTCACCTCATATTCCCTGTACTTTGAAGAACTATGTACCTTTAGCCTTAACTTTTAAACTTGAAACCCTCTTCTCTGGTCTCACACTAGAAATATTTTCATTAGATGATATTTGGCAGTGTTGTAGTTTACAAACTTAATTTTGGTAGACTACAGTCTCAGCCCTAGCATGAGAGAGTGTGTTCAATGGCCCTATGCACAAAGACAGCTGGTCGCAATTCAGAGCACTCCTGAGACTGTAACTGAGATATTCACAGCTACTTGCAAAAGAGGACCCTGCCAAAGAGGTTTTATTGCTCATTGTTCTTGGTGACTTCCTTGGTCATGATTGAAGAGCTAGCTGTGGGGAAGGTTCTAAACCAGGTAGGATGAACAAGAGGGAAAAAAGTCTACCATGACCCCTTTCAGGAATACTTGGGCAGTCCTCATCTCTTCTCAGGTTACTGTTTTTAGAGACTGAATTTTTGTTGTATCTATGGGTTAGCACTGGGGTAAGAATGAATTTCTTTCTTTACCTTTTTTTCAGTGTGTTACAGGAAAAGCCAGCTTTATCTCATTTCTGTGATTGTTTTCAGGATGGTGAAGAAGCCTTTGGCATAGAAGAACAATTTTCCAGTTAAATACAAAGAAGTCAGGTCATATACTTGGCTCTTTCTCAGCTGGCTGTCAGTCTGTGCAGCAAAGTGCAAGGCAGTGCTGTCTAGTGTCTTGCTAGTATAAAAAGGCAATTGAACTAGTTTCTGAATGTTGAGGAGTTGCTGTAAACCCCTTCAGTTAACCAAAGCTTTCTTGTGCAGATGTGAAATCTGATGAGCCTCTGCATAAGAGCCTCAAGATCCCAGGTATGTCAGGATCTTTTGGTGTCATCTGTTGCAGGACAAATTAAATCACTGGAGGAAGCCCAGATTTATTTCTCACAGCACTCCCTTACAGATCATTGATTTTACACCTGAATACAATGAACACAACAGTCTCAAAATTTTTGGCATTAATGTGAATATTCTCCTATTGAAATCAGTCATAAAATTAACTTATTTCAATAACAACAAATCAAAAATGCCATGTCTGAAAAGTCTTCCAGATACATTTTAACTCTACAAAAGTTATTTCACCTTGTCAGACTAGCTGACTTCTTTATCTGCCTTCAGTTAGACTCCTGGTTAGTAGGAATCTCCCAACAGTCAGTGAAGAATGAGCATTTCCAGGGGGCAAACCACTGTAGCCCTAAATGATGCCCTTTTAAAGACAGGATTTACCATATCGTGAAGATCTGGGTCACTGTGCAGTGACTGGGGCAATTACACTATTGACTAGATGGCTATAGTTGCCTGTAGTTCACTCCAAATGCTTATTCTTTGCCATATATGCTTAGGTGCTTATAAAAAGGGTTCAACTTTGTCTCTGTCAAAATGTATATGTATATATATAGCTGCAGTTCATATTAGTGGTGAATTTAATTTAAAAGAACTCAGATTACCTATTCTTTAAGTGCCTTCACCTTGACCACCTTGACCATGGCCAATATTCTAGGCAATGAATGCAAATAATACTGTGTTTACCTTTCCCTTACGCATTGCCTTAGCTACTCAGATAGTTTTCTTCTCATTGTTTTTGTTTGTTTGCTTTCTCATCCATACATCGAGAAAGCTGTAAGCTCTTGCAAAGCAATGCTGGTTTAAAGCTTAGTGAAATCACATCTCAGACATGTTTGTCTCTAAGACCTGTACTGCAATGTTGTGACTCTTTCTGGTGCTGGTGGGAGTCACGCACCTCAAGTCTTGGATATACTGGAGCACATTAAGTCTTTAAAGGCATATTGTACTTGGATGATTTCCATTTCTGAACAGCATGCTAATTTCTGTACATTTAAGCCACTTGCTGTGGAAGGCAGCAGAAAGAAGCAATTTCCTGTAGTTATTCTGCATTTTCACTCTAGTCAGGGCTAGAAGTATGCGAATCTTGGTCAGCAAAAGATGCAAACCAGCAAAACACTTGCAAATTTATGTTGACTTTGTAAATAATTCAGAGAAGAGAAAACAAAAAGTTTTATCTCAATATACCCCAAATCTTCTTGAACAGTGTATCCTTTCTTATCAGGCTTTATCAACTTTATGTTACCAGTAGACACAAGTAATTTTCTATGGTCCTGGACATGTTGTTTTCCAGTCTTGCTTCTTTTTGTTCCTCTGCATGGGGGACCCATCATGACTTTGAAAACTAAAGCCAAACATGCTGCATGATACAGCACAGGGCTGTGTAAAGACAGCACAGTGTACCTGAAGTACCAGAAAAGTCATATAGCCATGATGGTTTATGTCAGTGCACCCTGGTTTTCAGCTGGGTTGACAGAAAAGCTGTGTTGCTGGTTTATGATGTTGTACTGTAAGACAAATTTATTGTCCTCTGGCTAAAACAGAGCTCCCTGTCTCCATACTCCTGCAGCCCTCATGAAATAACCAACGTGACTCAGAAAGGCTCAAGCTTTGTCCTGTAATTACTTCCACAAACAGGAAGCAAACTCTAAAAAACACACACTGATGTACACACACCCAGTGCTAATTCGGGCACAGTAAATATCATCCTGACACATCCATTGGCTTTCTCTGCCGCTCTTTCTGAAGGACAGGAGGACTGCAGTGCAAATTTAATGTACATTGTTTCTAACAGGAAAATCAAATGCTTCAAGCCTGCAGAAAATCTAGTAACAGCCCTTTTCCAGTAATAAAGTTTCTACATAATTCTGACTTAAAAACTTACATGAAGGCATAGTTCTGGAAATATATCTAGAAGTAGGCTCCAAGGGGAAGATTCTTTAAGGTTATTTTTATTCTTATAATCATACCTGAGGAAGGAAGAAAATGTCTCTGCGGGAGTATAAAGTGCTAACCAGCTAATGAAATGGAATCAATATCAGGAATGTTAAGTGACTACATTATGTTCTCCATTAATTCACTTTGCACTCATTTATCTTGAAGCCTTTTAAAAAAGCTGGTGATTGAAAAGACATATGTCTTGAAAGTGTAAGGATTTATTCTTGAAAAGCATCTACTGTTAACAGTCCCATGTGACAACCACCTAATTGTATCATTGGTGGTACTGGGGTCTCATTTATCTTTTTTTAGTAATTGCAAGGTTTAGTTACATTAGCTTCTATTTGTACGAGTCAATCGCTTTGGGACTAGAATAATATTCCCTCTCTAAAAAGCTCTTTCAGGGAGAAAAGGATCATAGTGAAAATGAGAGAGCTCTGTATTCTGGAGAGACATTTATCTCAGTCCTAAGGGTAGCACAAAGCTTACAAATTTCCTAAACCCTTCTCAATAGGGCTCTACCTCTGAAAGCTTCCAGGTATGGGCTCCCTGTGGAGGGCTGCATTTCACTCCATAGGGCATTTCTAGAAGATGTGCCTAGAAGAAAAGTCGGAAGCATTAGTGTGCAAAAGTAGGATTTTCCCCTTTGTTTGCTTGGTCTTTATAACCTCACCCCCAAACTCAGGTGTGATATTTCTAAACATGAAACAGCCAAAATCACTATGAAGAAGCTTGAAGTGAGCTGTGATGGTGACCTTGGCAAAAGCCTGGTGCCCAACAGAAATGTCTAGTAAAGATAAGAAAAGCACACAATTTACAGGTAGTAGGCAGCATCTTAAACAGAAAGCAGTGATTTCCAGCACTGAAGCAGCCTCCACAGTGGCCATATTGGACCCAGTCATCAGTGAGTGGCCAAGGAATGGGCTTTTTCTTCCACTTTTCTAAGTGAGCACTGAGCTCAGGGTGAGCCATATCCCCTAAAGTGCCTTCCTAGTACAAATGTTCTCTGATGCACTGCAAGCTTCATAGAGTACAACTTTGTCCAAGACACTGTGCTAGGCATTGGTGGAGTGTTTCCGATGGCTTGTCTCTTTTTTTATCCTGTTTCTCTACAGAGCTTTTTACTAGACTATAAAGGATCCAGAAAACATTAAGCACAGCATTTCTTTCCCTTGGAATGGGGAGCCAGGCCAGCACCCTGCAGGCAGTTTTCTTTAACATTTATTGAAACATTTTAGCTTCAACAGCTCCACATGTACCTGTGCTGAACTAGAAGTGCCAAACTAATTTTTTACAGGTGGATGAATGGGGTGCCTGAGTGTTTGCACATGTGCACAATTTACTGCAACCCACAACTGTAATATATTGCATTGTAATATATTAGCTTGAGCAATAGGCTTTGTCCTATGCAAGAAAATGAAGTAGAATAAATAAGTGCAAAACAGTAAGGCTCTTGAGATAGATTTATTCTAGTTAGCTGAGTATCAGGTAGTGCTGAAGCTGACTTTATGCTGCAGGGCAGTATGAGCCTGCCCAAGACCATCAATATGTAAGTACTGAGTGATTATTTCAAAGCTTTTACTGTGCAAAAGACTCTGCTCCTGGGAAAAGGCAGGCTTTCCAGCTATATTCTTAAAGTCCCTGTGCAACATCATACTTATTATGATTTTTCTCTCCTAGAATGAAGGGTGTAACAAGACTATGGGATATTTTCCCTATCAGTGGTGTTTTGGAGTGGTTTAGTGGATAAATACATTAGTGGTATTTCTGAGCTATAAATGGTAGTCCATTAACCAAGATAGCTGCACAGCTGAGTTTCATCAAGGCTTAATGACAAATGCCATGGCTAATTATCATCTTGTGTCTGTTAATTGTTAACAATTATGTTTTCTACTATTATCTGCTTGCTTGAACCACCCAGACTCACTCACCCACTTAAGCCTGGCCTGGCTTTCTCTACCCCCATCACCTTCTTGCTGCTGCTTCTTTTCATCTCAGATGGCTGTTTCCCTCCCACCCTACTGTGCCATGGATGCCTGCTGTAGGTGTGTGCATGAGGGGAATAGTGGTTTCTGATCTGGGAGGTCTTGTCTGGCCTAATGAACACCAAGCAGCTCTATGGTGTTTAGTCTAGTATGGGGAACGAGAAGGAGGTCCTTCCCGGAGTGTGGGTTTGACAGACAGGGAACGTGGAAGCGCATGAAAGGAGATTTGAAGTGACTATGGTCAGTGTTGAGTCTTCAGCCGGTGTGGCAACAGCCAGATGTGCAAAGCTGGCATGATTTTTTAAAGAAATTCATGTCTAAGGTGCTTATATTAGCCTTCCTTCCTTGCTCCCTCAGCTGTGTCAAGAAAAAGAAGACTTTTGTTTGGCTTTTTAAAAAGGGGTAGATCCTGAATATGGGAAAGGTGGGTTCTTTGGGATTTGTTTGTGGTTTTGGGAAGGGTTATTTTTTTCCCCCTGTAGAAAGAAGGATTTTGTTTTTTTGGAAAATCAGAAGTTGACTGTCTTGTCTGAAGAATGACAAAGGGAAAATAAGGTGAATATATGAAACACTGCGTTGCTGAAAAACTTTCTGGCATGCTGTTTATGTAAGCATTCATTTGACACCAGATCTGAAACAAGTTGTGGATCTTTTTGTGTTCATGATGTTGATATGAATTAGTGTTCTATGCTTTGTAGTAGATAAAAGCAGCAAAATTGTCTTTTCCTTTTTTCTTTTTCTTTTTTAGTGTGAATTTCTTAATGTTGTTCTTGAAAGTTCCAGAAGCTGATGTGTTGTTCATTACTGAAATGAGCAATGTTAAGGCATAACCTGCCTCATAATGGGGTGTTATCTAATCTCAGGTCCATTTCAATGAGTCAAACACATGTTGAACTATTTTGCTGAAATGCAGTATTTATGATTTAGACATGCAACATCCGTTCTGACGTTTTACAGTAAGGAAAGTCTATGAATATCTGGTTAGTGTGAATAACTCTCAGCAATTACCAGCTGCTGCATTTATTTGTGGAATCAGTTAATTTCATTCATTAAGTATCTTTTAGTGTTATGCACAAAGTTTGCTGCATTTTAGCTTTTGTTCTAAGAATTAGGGTTGTATTATGGCCTTTGATTCCTGCAGTCATTTTCAGCTCATGGGAACCAGAGTAAGAAATAGCTGAAAAGACAAATTCTCTTTGTCATAACATAGCACAGTATAATTTCTTGGTAAAAAATAACATTGTTGGTTCTAACAGCTCATCTGAAGTAGCAATCCTTCTACCATGGAGTATCTGATTTTGACCTCTTACACCTCTCTTATACCAGTGCAGTTTTAAGAGCCTTAATAGACTTTGAATTTAGGCACAAATGTAGCAATGTGATTAAACATGCATTGATTTCAATCAGGATGAAACCTGTACTTAAAGTTAATTATGTACTTAAATATGCTGCTGAAGATGACTTTTCTGTTGATTTATGCAAGGAAAAAATTGAGTCCCAAAATACATATGAAGTTAAGACAGATATCTATTTCTTTTGAGATACCATATCCTACGTTCTCCTTTTCCTATTTCTCTCTACTAAAAGAGTATCTTTTTTTTGATTTCTGAAGACATGATGGTGGTATTTTCTGCAGCTATGTGGATGTCTTTAGATTTATGCCAATAAATCTAATCCATATGCTTTATATCTTTCCTTAGCAGCCTCACTAGACCTACAGTAGCTGTTACAGCAGTTTTGCTGCTAAAACTTCTATTTAGTTTTTTGTTGGGTTTGTTGTTGTTGTTGTTTGCCTTTTTTTGTGGGTTTTTTTTTTTTTGTTTTGGTTTGGTTTTGTTCGGTCTTTTGGAAGGATTGATTTCTGCAAAGGCTTTTAAGCTTTAAATCTTTGGGTTTCTTCAGCCTTGTCATTAGTGATGATGGAGAACTTAACTGCTGTCAACAGAGCCTCTGCAGGGTGTGCCAAGACTGCCTGAGCTCAGTGAACTCTGCTCACCTCTTTATAAGTGCAGCCATCTCTTCTGCTTCAAAGATGTGGAGTAACAAGGGAAGACCAAAGCCTTTGGGCTTTCACAGCACACTAGAGCATTGGAGCACTTTACCTGTTTTTCACTCCTCTGATGTTTTCAAAAGCACAGGGCCTCACCCAGTGTGGACACACTGGGAGATCTGCATAGCCACGGCTAGCTAATGTAAAATATTAGATGGTGCTTTCAACCTGTTCCTGCCTAGCACTCTGTATCTAGGATCACTGCTCTGCACCATAGCTGTTAGTAGGAAGAGGCCCTCTTGCTGGCAGTTGCAGTAGAGCACCTGAACAAAGACCATGGAACAATTTCAATGGTCATTTCCAGGTGGGGTGCTTTGCTGACTGTTTATCTGACTTTGTGGTTACTCCAGGCTAGTAAACAATGCCTTATTGTAAGGTATGGGAAGACTTTCCCCATGACAGGTCAGCTTACAGTCCCTCACAATCTACACTTGTGGAGGAAAAGATTACCTTTGCCCAGAAGTCACTGGACTGCTGGGATCCTGACAGTTCATCCACCCCTTATCTTGGAGTTTATTAAAAACATACTGCCTTTCTTGTTGGGCAGTGATTAATGGCAAATATTAAACCAAAAGGTGTAAACCCATAATAGGTCCCTTGGCACACTGCTTGATCCATCATGCTGAGTGTGGTTGTTAATGCTATCCTAAGTCTTGATGCTTTGCTGCCTTGTCCTTGAGCTATTCATTAATATATGTGCAATGGGTGCCTAAAATTTGAGCACATTAGAATATGTTTGATACCCTCAACAGCCATCAATAGCTCAGACTTCATTGGGCCCTGAGTGAGCATAGGTAGCTCAGTTGGCTTCATCTGGTCATGCTTTTTTTGTCTTCCCAAGGACAACGTATCCCTGGGGAAGAGGGGCACATTGCACCCTGGGCAGCCTTTGTAATGTGCACAGGAGAGAGGCTGAAATCCCTTTAGTACTCTTACACCTATGGACAGAAGTGTGCTTAATTCCTGGACAGGTATACTACACAGCAGAAAGGGGATCCCTTCTAAGTCATTTGCAAAATGAAGGCATAACTTGGTTTTGAGGGTGGAGATACCAAAGTGCATGACAAGAGGCTGAGATTGGAGCATGATGGGCTGGGAAGGTGCTCTTCAGCCTTTTCTCTGGAGCACTAACCATAGCTGTGCAGCTCCTGGTGATCCAGTGCTTCCAGGCAGTTGAAGCAGGATGCAGCTGATGGCAACAGTTAGTAAAAGAGCTCTAAAAACAGAGGATATCTGACAGCAATTTTTAGAGAAGCCAAATATGAATCTTAATATTTTGCATTTGAGACCTTCTACTCTCATGAGCTGCTTTCATTCTGCATCTGTATAGCAACAACACAGCATGTTGGGGCCTCAGTTTGTATCAGACTGCCTCAATATCTTGAGAGAAGAATAATCAGTAGATCCTGTCTCTTTAAAGGAGAAAAGCCAGAAAATATTCTTGCTGAGTATTCTTGTTATCACAGAGGTTTACAATTTATGTGGTCTTTGTCTTTAAACCCTGAAAAGATGAGATGCACACAACAAGCTGAGTTCAGATGTGCAGATAAGTTCTGATACAGTGAATGAACTCAATACTTGGGAAAATATCTTTGTGGCTTCCAATATATAATCTTGCCTAAGTAAGAAAGTCAGGCTTGTATCCAGAGTATGTATTTGGGAATCTATAGGAAGGAGATAATAGTCTAATTTGAAAGGGAAGTCAGAAAGATAGAGGGTCAATGTTTTCTTCAGAGTCCAAACCAGCAGCCACAGCAAGAGGACAACTCCCAGACCTGGCACTATCTATTTAGCAGGAATTCATCTGCTTGGGACCCCAGCACTACTTGACAACAATGAAAAGAATTTACTTATGCAGTAGTGGGTATATACATAGAACTCTACCCTTTGAGACCAGACACTCAATCTTCAAGCGGTCAGGGCTGAAGCACATGAAGATCTGGATGACTCCATACTGGAGCCACAGTGCAAGCACAAACATGCAGGGAATCCTCTCCTTTATTTTCAGCTTTGTGGCAGTGTACTTAGCAGCTCTTAACACCTCAGTAAAGAGCTCAGCATTTAGCCATTGCAGAGAACAAATGAAGGGACCCAAGGGTGCAGCTATTTTTTGGTCCTCTTCCCCCTCCCCCCCCCCCCCGAGTTATTCACAATTCATGGGTTACATTTGTTTCCCTCCAACAGAAGAAGATGGATGCACCAGTCCAGAGAAGACATGAGTGACAGCTTCCTACTTTGATTACAAACCATGTTGTTTTAATTTGTAACCTTGTCTGTGACTCAGCGCAGCATTCTCCATTTACATCAAGTAAATTCTCCAGGCTCCAAAGCGTCATGCCAGATACACCTTTACAAGGAAACCCTACCCCTTCAGGAAGGTGTACTCTGATGAAAACAGTCAGCATTGGGCCAGCATGCAGAAAGAGTTATGCAAAGTAGCTTAACTTGTTGACACACTAGAGCAAGTCACACTAACGGAAGTGCTGACCCTCTGCCTTTGGGCATGGAGCACAGTGTCTATGTCAGCACTAAGATACTACTGGCTGCCCTGGGTGGAGAGGATGCCCTTCCCCTAGCTCACCTTTTGTTCAGGTCAGATGGAAGTGTGCTGTGTGGCAAACTTTAAAAGCATCATAGATTTTAAATAATTTTCTTCACCCACCATGTGTTCTTTTTGCAAAACATCAGGTGCACAAGTCATGAACTCTTGCCTCTTTTGACATTAGAAGGTTATAGATTAATAAATTAATAAACAGGCCAGGGACAGGCAGACTGATAAAAAGTGCCAGATAGATCACTGGTGGAGTACAGTTTTATCAAATGTAAATTTATTTGAGATGCACATAAGAAAATCAGATGTTTTGGCTTGTTTGAGTGGCAGTAAATCTGCACAATATCATTGAAGTCTAGGGCTGTGCACACGAGTACTCAATATCAGACCTCTTTCCTAAATGTGCTCTCTTCCTCAGCTAAACTCCAGCCTGTTTAATGAGTTAATACCTGCCTGGCACAGCTTGGTCATCTTCCCAGCATGTTCCCTCAGAGGGAATCAAGAGGGGTCTTTTCCCCCTGTGGTAGGGGGAACCTCCCTGTGTACCCCTGTCCTCTGTGACTGGGGTTGTAAGGGAGTGGGAATTGCAGTCCAGCCCTTTACAGAGCTTCTGCCACAGTGAAAGGCACAGTGTTGTGCCCTGGTGTCACATAACAGCTACATTTAAAACTTGCCCTCAAACAGAGATGAGATCACTGTCAGTAAGAATAAAATATTTTAATATAAACCTCTGCCTTCATCTTTACTGCTCTTACAGGAGGAATCCAGCTGTTAAAGTGGGACTTTTTCCCTCCACTTAGCAATTGCAGGAAATCAAAATATGTGTTGGGAGAAGTGGAAGCTTACAGATTTGTGGCCATCTGGGACTCATCTCCTGCCCAGTCTCCAGAGAAATCACACTTTCTGAGGGTGCTGTGTACAGGCCGCTGCAGTGTACATGGGTAGTATTTCTTGCATCATTTCTTGGGAACTAGCTTCCAAATATCTCACTTCACTCCTACATGTAGGTAAAAACAGCTGCAGGAAACCGGACCGGTTTCGTCTATTTTTGTCCCAGAAAGTCTCACTGAAGAGCCAGGAAAGGTGCAGGTTTAGCAGTAGTCTTAACTGGGCTTTTAACTGCAGCCTCATCATGCAGAGCCTGGAGAAGGTTCAAAGCAATTTGGAGCCAGAAACCCCTGCAGCTACCTGGAGACTGAAGATTTGGAGATTTCTGCATCAGAGAATAAATACCGTGAAGTTTGCAATGCTGTGTTATTCCTCAACTGAGTCATCTTAGGGTCTGTAACAAAACTAAATGATGCTTGGGAAGTGCTGGGAAGAGGCACATGAGTTTAAAAGTGGGGTTTTTTTCTAACATACCTTTAAAGGAATATATTTACCTTCTTACCCTTCGCTTCATAACTGTTGTGTCAACATTACAGTATACAGCACAACCATCATGCTTTTTTACAAAGTCTTCTGCAGAGTTTAGGTCTTTAGGGCTATTCTTAAGGATGGGAAGCAGAGCTAGGACTTTCTGTCTGGTGGCTTTGCTGTGATTTATTATGCATTATAACTAGACACAGAACTAGCACAGATTTGGCAGTGATATATGAGGCCTCAAGGAGCTGGCAATGTGAATTCAACCAAGAACAACAATTTACACATAGCAAGCTGGGTGTCCTTTCCTTTTGGGAAAGATAGTTTGAGTTACTGTTTCAATAGTCTTTTCTACAATTATAAAGGTCTTATGAGACTTGATCTGATACATAAAGCAGAGATATTTAGAGTACCTGTCTGCATGATGGACAGAAATGGAAAGAAATTCATCATTAAAGTAGCCAGAGTAGAAAACCTCAAAAAAGATACTGAATTTATTTATTGAAGTAACTACTAAAGACCAGGCTGCGATCTGACGTGGGGGTAGCCTACAAAAGCCCACTGAAGGTTGTTATTGCCTTCCCCAGAAACATCTGTCACTGTCTGAGGGAGGATAATGAGCTAGATTGTTGCATCCATGTTGCCATGCCTGTGCTTTTAAGCCAGTAAGGGGAGGGCCTAAAAAAAACCAACCCAGCAGTTTAGCTGGTATGTCAAGCTATAAAGCTGGCACATACCTAGCCAGTTCTCTGCTCTTCAGGGTACTGATGCTGCAGATCTTGGCCTTTTCTCTCAATAGCATACCTTCAGCTAAGTCAGTTTATCTTGCGTCCAATTTATTTCATACACCAGCTTTTTGAAATATTGTTAGCTCTAGAAGATAAAGAAGAAAGGAGGGAGACTCCAAGTTTCTCCCTGACTGACAGAGCTATGCCAGGTTCATTGCTCCAAAGGCTTTCTGAGGTCTGAAGGAAGGAATATTAAAAAATTAGTCCCAAATTCTTTAAAAAGTGTGTCTTCTTTGAGAAAAGCAACTCAAAATTTCACTTAAGTGAAAATTCAAACGCTGTTGTTAACCTCCTTAGCACCAGTTGACTCATACAGTAGCTACAGACACACTTAATGGCAGAAATAGCATAAACTCAGAGGAATGTATAAGAAAAAATGTTGTTTCAACAAAAAGAAAATATACTGGGGAAAAGAATAACATAATGAAGTCTACACAGTGACATTCTGCTAAAAAGATATGTGGTCACACTGAGGCAGTCCAGCAGAGGAATTCTGCAGGTCTCAGAGCTGGAATTTTGCCATTTAATCTTTCCTCTGGCAGATTAACACACAGATTACATAGCCTCTGTGCATTGTTATCCACAGAAATAAAACCTGTAAGAGTTTGTTCACCCATACCCCCCACTTTATCCAGTTTTTTATTTCAGCCACTAATCTGTAAAGGATTTCAGCCTTTAGCTCAGGGTTATCAGAAAGGCATTGTGATTGGATAACATCTGTTTCAGCTTTCATCCATCTAGAACGCAAGCATTAATCACTAGAAATGGAGTGTGAAATGGAAAGAAGAGCTAAATGCACATTTGACTCAGTGCTCTCTGAGAAAATGTCTGTAGGGATCTGACCAGAGGGAAGGCTTTGCTGCGCTATGGCTGGCATTGCCAGCACAGCCCGTGTGAAAAGCTGGTCATACTATCTGACAGAAATTCTGCCTATTTCAGTTTGGTTTAAAGACACAATAAAACCTTGCCCTGTGTATTTTAAAAGAACTATTAAAACTAACTAACCCTCAAACACTACAGTTGTGCAGCAAAGAAAATACAGAGCTAGGCACAATCTTGGACTAAGGCACAGTGGGCTGACTTAATAGGCCTTTTCTATCCGGAGTTTCTAGATTTTCACAAATCTTGGCAATATGTGATGAAGAGCTGTGCTGTTTAGTTTTGTTTTTTTTTTTTTTTACTGGTCTGGCATGCCTCATGATAGCTGGACTCTGATTTTTTAAGTCACTTCAAGAACAATTTCAGTTTTGCCTTCATAGGAGCAATTAGGTGTGAAATACCACGAGACTACTTAATTTTCTTTCCAAATTCATTTGCTCATGTACATTTAAAACTTCATCTGCTCTAGTCTGCCCTTCCACTGCATTTTCTTCTTTTTTCTGGTAAAGATTTGCCTTCCTGGGTGGAAATATGAGTCTCAAAAAGCAGCACTGTTGGAAGGAATGTATAGTTGGCAAATCAGTGTTCATGTGATGTCAGCCTAACAGCTACTGCAGAGAGCTGTCCTGTTCCTTCAAGGACGTTTGTTAAGGGCCAAAAGATTTACTCCTGTAAGCAAATTTTTGCAGAGTTAAACCCCACACTTTGGGTGTCTGTGGGCCTTGTTGCTGACCAGGTGTACTTCTCTGACAGCTGCACGGAGAATTTTTACAGCACAATGGGCCGAATTTGCTCCATTTTGTGAGGATTTATGTGCACTGGGTAGCCCTTCTGCATTGGAGAACATGTTGGGTGTTACGGTAGCTACAGAAAGCTGGCGCTAAAAGTCAGCTATATTCAGATCTATATCATGCTATGTGTTTTGTATGTATTCCATCTTGTAGTGGTGATTTCCACCTTTGCTTCTTACATCACGAGATGCTCAGAAAACTGACAGTGATTCTTCTCTGAAACCCTGACAGAAGGCTTCTCACAGAATTCCTCCAAACACACAGTATATAATTCATCCAGAGCTACTAGCTCTGGATGCTAGCTACTTCTGTAATTTTAAAACCTCTTCTTTCATCAACAGTTAACTGAATTCTTCAAGGCATAATTTCTGTGTAGTGCAATGAATTCAGCAGATTACCTGTCCCTGTTCCCTTTGTCACTCCTCCCCCTTGTCATACTTTGAGATAAACTGTTCTCAGCATCTGAAGCTCTGGAAGTCCCTGAAGAAAGGGACTGCAGCTCATTAAAAACATCCCAACAACCCTTGCCCATCCATCAGGTCAGTGTGACACTTCTGGGGTGGCACTGGAAGTTTCCAGAGCTCAAGAGGGGTGTCTCTCTGGGAACAAGACAGAACCATGTTAACAAGAGTATTATTTCTCAAGCATCTGAATGCTGAGCCCACATCTAGCTTTTTCCAGAAAAATTACTTGTTTGGAGTCCTCCCCCAAGCTTTTTTTGCAGTTTCATTGTAGGTAGGGTTAAATATATTTGTCTTATGCACACATCTGTATTCTTCAAGCTTTGTATTCTGGGAAATGTTTCTGCAGGTCCATGTCCTTTGATTTCCTTGTGTGTGTGGTTGGGAAGTGAAATAGTTAATGTTTACTGGCATCACAGTTACAATACCTGAAAGGAGGACACCTCAGCTTACAAATGAAGGTGAATATCATGCAGCAGAGAAATCAGTTCAGTCTCTCTTCAAATTCTGCTTATTGACATGGGATAGTTATAACAGAAAGGGAAAGGGAGAGATTTTGAGCCTCTGTAATTAAACCAGCAGTAGTTCCCAGAAGGACACTTTGTGTCTAGAATCAAGGCCTGCCCTTTTTACTTTATGTTGCTGCATGAATTCTTTAAGCTGACAAAAATCCAGACTTCACCTAAAATCGGAACCTTCCACTCTGGTCTTATACGAAACACTTAATTAGACCTGTATAACCAGGAAAAAACCAAAATCTACATAGACAAACTCACAGGTATCTATTTATATTCATTTGGTGTTCAGAAAGATCCCCTCCCATCTTAACAGAATAGAATTTCCTTTTACAAATGAACTGAAAGTCCGCCAAGCAACTGCCAGACATTGAATCCTTTGTGTTTTCTGGAGCTGATGCTTTTAACCTGTGCTATAAGAACTGACAGTCTGCTCCGTCCCCAGACAGTGCTCTGCTACCTTTCCACCCCCAGACTCTCTCTACCAATCATACTGCTCCCATACCAAGCATGCTTTTGTCCATTCTTGGCCTTATGCTTTTAGGCTTATATTATTTAGGGTATATTTTACTGGCCTTCTTATAAAGAAGGCATAGGAGGACCTTTATTAGTTTGGGCTTTTTTTCTAGGCAGGCAACAACCTAAACACAGAGGTAGAGACACTGTCTCTGACTGATTGGTCTCTTCTCTAAAGGTAACTTTTCTTCTTTGTAAGTCCTTTTACTCTTGGAAAATATATTCCATTCTAAAAACTCACTGGTGCTTTTAGAAACTCCTGGGGTCTTTTAAAGGGAAAAATCTAATGAACTCGTAAGAAAGCAATAGAGAAGAACAAGTCAGAGACCGTTTTTTTCTGCACACGATAAAGTGCAATATTGAACTGAAGTAAAATGTTGTTATTTATATCAGAATAGGAGTAATTGCAGTTCTAGACACAGTAGGTAAGAATTCACTGATGTCAAGAGTTTAAAAAGTAAGTCAACAAAGTCTGTAGGAAAGGCTTCATCCTGCAGATGAAGAACTGTAAGCAAGTAAAAGCGTTGTACAGAGAAATTCAGTAGCAGAGGCCAGAACTAGGACCTGGTCTGATGAAGACATTATTTTCCTCACCAGACATCCATTCTTTCCTTTGGGCTCTATGCTTTATACCAGCTTGCAGAATAGGCTTTTTGAAACTATTTAGTGTTCACCATAGATGATAGCCTTGTAATTTTGTAAAAAGTAACATCTGTTCAGGGAGAAACTGTGTGTACATGTATAAGCAGGCTTCTAAGACATGTATTTGAGAGAAGTATCCCTAAAATTTACCAGCCTGTTCACCATAATACAGTGACCCAATCTCAGAAAACCTTCTCAGGTAAAGTAAAAGAATACATAATGAACTTCAAACCCAGTTGACATCAAATGGTATTTCTTCATTGCAGTTCTATTATGTTTTTTCTGCCTAATAAAAAGAATCTCCTGCCACTGGCAAGTGTAACTTTTCAAACCTAATCTATATTCTGGACTTCACTCTGGCTTTAATCACCAGAGCCTTGTGTCCATGCCACTGCTGCTACAGGCCTCCCATAAGCTTTCTGACTCCAGAACTCAGTTTCATTTGGTTTCACTGGCAAGTTTGACAGAGTTGTGAGAAATAGAGTTTTGCTGCAGAGCCACAAGTTGGCTGAGATATTTGGCACAGCTGTGACGAAAACAGGCTAAATTTTAAGGTTTTAATATGACCCCACACCCAGAAAGCTTCATTTGGATTCTGCTCTGCTTAAAAAAAAAACCCATCTCTTTTACCAAGGGTTACTTACGATACTTTTGCAAAGTACTACAAAGTTAGCTTTCCATATTCAAATGTCCCTCTGAGTTCAGCTAAAGAAAATATTTTATTCTACTCTCTCCTTTATACCCAAGGATCTAATGGAAAGCACAGGACAAGGCTTAATTCCATGTCATAAAGTCCTAGAGGGTCTCTGTTCTGAGTATCAAGAGATCATTGATGGTCTTGAACTCTGCTTTCATTCAAACATGCCTGATCGACATTACTCCTCTAGTCCTATAGTCAAACAAATATAAATACAAATAATAACACTTTAACACATTTCACATATCTGCATATTTATTACAATTTCTTGGTCTATGTAACCACAGACAGCATCTGTTGCTCAAAACTATGGTATGTTTCCCACTGACTGCCTTTTGAAAAAGACACCTAATCTTAGAAGCTGGTCTGTATCTTTACCATGAGTGTTCAAAGTGCACGGCTGCTATATTTAACATGGTTCATCTTCAAACCAGTATCGTAAGACCACCATATGACAGTGTCCGACTGCAGACAGTAGCCTTTGGCTCCGTTGCAAGGCTTAATTGGAGGCCTGGGTGGAATATGGGACTGCAGTGCTCCAGCTGTGGGTTCTGCTTCCAGCAGTGCCACATGTGTGCTAACAACCCCACTTGCCACACAGCTATACCCCCTGAATGTGAACTGGGGAAGAGTAGCCCTACCCTCACTGCCAGGTAGTAACTGAGGGAAGTGTATGATAGAAGGGCCAAGCAATGTGCTCCAGGGCTTGTAAAACTTAAGGACCTATTACCAGTCAGTAGATAACATGATGTGCTATTCTAAAATCTGTCTCTTTGCATTCAGAAGTATTTTTTTCCACCAGTATCTCTTTTTCTGTCAGCAGCATACTCTTATCTCAGATGTCACTCTCATTTAATTCCACCACCACCACCTCCAAACCCCCTTTTCTTTCCCTCAGACAGATCAGCAATGTGGTTTTGAGGTAAATTTCCACATTGCCTTTATTTACTGCTCTTTGATTCATAGCCAGGGCAGCCTTGGAGTACACACACCTGGATTCCCTTTTAGTGAAACATCATGGGAAGATGTACTCTAGGAGCATATTTAATTCACTGCAGCTGCCGACAGACACTGGCTGGATGAGACCAGACTAAAGCTGGTACAAAGCCAGGTCTCTGAAATGTAAATAGAGTAGATGTTGCATCCTCACTACCAGTTTCTTCACCCTGTAAATCTGGTCCTGCTTCTTAATCTCGCAATAGTGTGAGAAAGCCACACACTTATTTCACTGTACGAGGGGGTCAGGAGATATAACAGATAATATAGCAAAAAAAAATAACAAATGGCAGTGGAACAATAAAGTTCACCAGAGCTGAAAACAGCTATGTATTAATAATTTTGTTTTCAAAATGATAGAGCAAAGAACTACAGTTCTCTGTGGTCACCATCATACTTCCCAAGCTGCTATTCCACTATTTCAAGACCTAAATAGCTAAATCCAGCCATCCTCTGTGAGACTGCCTTTGTGCTCGGATTTCAGTAGCACAGATCTAATCAATGACTCTGGGATCAAATCAGGTCCTCTATGGCATAAAAGAAACCAATGTTTGCTCTGGAACAAACCTTGGTGTGTTGCCCTTTTGGGCTGTAAGTCAGAGCATGGTCTTTGATCGTGTTAGATCTGATCTGGGGAAACAGGTTTTTTTCTTCCAGGCTTCACTTTTTTGTGCTTTACTTCTACAATTGTAATTTGTGACAGGAACACTGGACAAGTCTGCCTATTTGAAGCAAAAGGAAGACAAAAGTACTGGTATCCCTCTTTGCAGACAAATCAATAAGCCAGCTGCCCTTCAGTGGTAGCAGAAAATATTGTACTTTCTCTTCCATATCTCATTCAAGCCCCTGTGGCAAAGTGCAGTGATCTGTCCATGGGAGGCATCAACAATAACAAGGAATCCTTAAAATGAATTGCGGCAGTCAAGGAGACTTTTTTGCTGGATCATGAATGGAGACAGAAGATGGATTTCAGAGAGCAGAGCAAGAAAGAAGCTGTGAAAGGTTACACGATTTATCAGAGATGAGCTGGCTGCAAGAGTGAGTCAAGAGTCAGGCAAAATAAAAGAGGTCAAGTATGAGAACAAACACATCCTGTATTGTTTGGAAGCAGCTGCAAGCTTGGAAATGGGATATAGTGTTAATTCAAAACTGATAGATCAGATTTGTGACTCTCTGGTCTGACTTACAGATCAATAGCATATGTTGGGTGTCAGGAACTAGAGTCAGCCATCTACAAGTCAAAAGGCCCCTCTCTAGAGAGAATGAAGTAATGAACAAAGCAGATTCAAGCTGTGACTTTCTGTCTGTGTAGATCCAAATCTGTCTATGAACAGGGTATCAATCAATCAATCAATAAATAAATATGTGTAGAGAGATTGGTACTGGCCTATGCAAAGATCTGTGTCTATATTTATGAGCCTGATAATCAAATCTTTTATAGAAATATGTTTATATTTCTTCTCACTCTGATATTTCCTGTATGACAATAGCACTCTGTCCAGACAGATTAAGCTTGCTGGCACCTGTTCCAATGTGTATCTGGGGCAGGAAGAAAAACAAACCCAAAACCTCTGTCTGTTTATAAAGTTTGATTTCATATGGGCATTTCCCATTAGCTGTTAAGAAAACTTGTGATCATTCAGAAACATGTCAGCTATTGATACTGATGTGGATGTTCCAATCTTACCCACTCATGCAAAGAAAATAATTTACATATACATTTGTATGCATATATGCATATATATACATGTATGTTTTCATTTAATCTTTCAACCCTTTATAACAGCTAGCTTGCTCTGCAATTAGCTTGAAATATGACTAAGAACAAGGGCTATTGGAATGTTTTTGAATAGCAACTTGGTTTCATGTCATCTCTTATGAAGGGTTTTGAAATCTAGCCCAAATTTCACTGGACAGTTTGTCAGATCCTTGATATCTCAGCTGCTTTCCAGCCTGCTGCTAGCTGCAGAAGGAGTCTTGCTCTCTAGATCAGCATGTTGGGCTGCCCTCTTAGACTTGCACTTAGACACTAACCAGACCTGCAGGAGCAAATCAATGGCGACCAAACTCTGACTTTTCACACCAAAGCCATAATGACAGGATTCAGCTTAATTCGTTTAGGCACTTATTGGAAAACAAAACAGGTTCATGGTGCTTGATGTGAACAGTCTTCAGATAAGGAATAAGAAATTAGGACCTTGAGTAGTCACAACTAAACCTCATTTGACTCCAGCTGCGTGGAAGAGCAGTCTTACCTCTCAGCACAGACCTTAATCTAGGATTTGTGAATGTGAGCCCACTTGAGACAGGAGGTTATGTTAGCAAAAGTGCAGGGTAGGGAAGGTGAGCTGCCCAAGAAGTCTTGTTTAATATAAGAAACCTAAGATCACAAAAGACCTCTTTGGGGTGAGGGTTGGGTAGTAGCTGAAATTACACTGTTTAGACTCCTGAAAAACACCCTTGGGGTTAAGGTTGTAGGAAGCAGAGCACCATCCACGCATATGACAGATTATATAAAGAAAATTAAGCAGGTAAGAACATCCGTGTTTTTTTATCTTGTTACTGGCAGCTCTTTAAAACTGCCTCCAAAGTCTCTGCTACAATCTATTGCTGGAGACTCTTTCCTGAAAGCTCAAACCCTCTTTTACAGTACTGTTATAGCTGTGAGCGGCTTGTGAGCTCTCTGGAGGCTTTAACCACTGAGTGAAATTCCTAGCTAGAGATCCTCTTTGCTGTAACCCAAAGCCCAGATGTGGACATTTGAAAATTTCTGACCACAGTATGTGGGTGAAGAAAGGCCTTCAGATTGTTTAGTTACTCCATCTTGTCTAGTACTGCTCCAGGCAGGGAGCATGGCGCCAACATGGCCAACATCCGTCATTCACAAGAAATGTTTCTTAAACTGAACTCAAGGCAATCCATAGGGACTATTGCATGTAGAAAAAACACAGCAGAATTGTGTTACCTGCCCATCTCAGCACAGACTGACGAGAAGGATGGGACCTGGCCTGTGTTACTATATCATGAATACATTAACCAGGACAAAATCTCTCACTAGCAAAACACTGAGGAAATATTACCTCTGCTAAGGGAGGGAAAAACCCAGCTAGAAACATCATCTCAGCAAGGAACACACACTAACAGACAGGAGCTGCTAAAGGAAACAGAAGTGCAGTCTACAATACCAAAACACAGTGGCTTTCTGCTCCTTTTTATGCTTGCCCTTTGCCAGCTGTGAAGTTTTCATGCTGCTGCTTTCATGCTCCGCAATGTGACACGAAACTCCTTCCAAAAGCTGATACCTCTTGTGTCTGTTACCCTGCAGCCTCCAGTGCAGAGCCCCAACTTCCAGCAGTCATCAGCTGCTGGAAATTTTCCTCTACCTTTTGCCGCAAGAGGACTCCTGTCTCCAGTGGCTCCCAGGGAGATGTCTGTGGTTTTTTCTGACTAACTTCCCCAGAGGCCCGTTCTAGCAAACTTGCAATTAGGAACCTGGCTTGGCAGCAGCTCTGGTTTTCAAACTGTAAAATGAGCAAACGTGTTTAGCTGTGGACTCCCTTTTTTTGAGCTCTAAACAGACAGACTACTGTTTGTTAACAAATAACTCCTCCTCTATCCAGCTATGGCATTAAATATTTTTGCTTTAAAAGGAACTTTGCACTGGAAAACACATGTAGGTAAAAGTGATCTTTTGCTTATCATTAATTGTATAGAGCTGTGTTGAAGCGTGTGGCTAATAATAAAGACCTGTGCTTAATAACTTCTTTTTTCATTCACTGGTTTTAAAGCTTCCTGATTCTTGTCTTGCCATGTGCCATGAGCTTGAGGGCAAGTATCTTGCAATGTTAACAACCATTCATATGGTGTCTGATTAATGTGGTTATGGCTGTAGAGACATTTTGCTAATTATAATGATAGGAATATGATTGTTCCTCTCAATTTCCATTTTAATAGAGGACAATAAATAAATCTGATGGATTTTATGGTATTTAACAGCCTTTCTAGTCGTAAATGGGAACCTGTGGAACTATAGTAGATATGTTGAGAGATACAGAAAGCATGAAATGCAAGTCTTCCTGACACTGCAAAATGACTATGTATTTGCATTTCACATAGGTGGGCTCTGATCTCTATTGGGGGGAAGAGGAGCTCAGCAGCTAGCAGAAAGTGAAGGACTGAAAAAAGGAAGATGCAGGGGAAAAGTGTTGCAATCATTGCCTAGAGTAAACAGGAGACTGCTGATCTGTCTGTTGCTGCAGCTCACCTCCATGTCTGCCTTTATGACAGTTTTAAAACAGCACTAATACTGTGCTGTTGCACACCTAGCATTGGCATAAAAAGACATTAGATACTGGTTTTAAGTGCCCTGACAATTAATCTGCCTGTGTTGCATTACTGGATTATAAGGACTGGAGTAACACAACTGAATCACTCTGACTTCACTCTCCAAGCATTACAGTTGCAACTTCTTGTGCTTTGCTGGTTTTGTTACCCTTGCTGGTGATAGAGTTAACACCAGTTTACAAGCCCTCTTAGAACAGAGTTATATTGCTGTGGTGAGAAAGGTAAGTGTTGCACAAGCTGCCAGATGCCCAAAGAAAATATCACAGCTGCAGACCCCCAGAAAGGAAGGCTGGTCTCTTGCAAAAGAGAATTGAAGCCAGAAGGGACCTCAGCCCTAACTGCCAGGTACATCCATCAAAGAGGTTTTGTCAAAGGGGTATGTCGTATCTGGGGGACACTGATGAATTAGCTGTAAGTTGGGAAGCTGATGTGGTATTAGGACAGAAGCTGGTACACACAGCAAACCTCACCCCAAAAGCAGGGTTGGGTCATGTGCTCTGTACTCCACAGCTAGGGTTTTAAGAGCAGCTCAGGTATGTCTGTATGAACTGCAGACTCCACAGGCAAGATAATCATAACCAGCAGAGCCCGAGCAGATGTTTTGTTTTCTGAATGGCTGTTAACAGAATAGACACTAGAGGGCTGTGGACAATAATCTTTAAAATTACTAGTGTTTGCATGGTTCAATTTCCCCACCTTTCTGTAGAGGATTTGTGAGGGGAGAACAGGTCTATGTCCTGCCTTTGACAGACAGGCAAGGAAGTGATGGATGTTGCTTTTCTTGTCTAACACAGACTCTGAGGACCCATCTGGTGCAAGGTCTGACGACACAGCAAATCCAATTTCAGGGGTCCCTGGACCACACCAGAAATGCCGTGGCTACACAATGCAAAGCATCTGTCTGATGTAAATTTTCTCTGATGGTCCAGTTTTATTCACAAAATATTGTGAGTTTTATTGGCAAGCCTTTTGCTCTGTGTAGCCACATCACTAAGGCCAATGCATTGTCCTAGAGCACATAAGAAAACATAAAGTGTTATAACTGTTTTGACAGGAATGTTTTTGGATGCTGAGTTTTTTAAGTGAGCAATGTGGCACTGAAAAGGCAAAATGTTAGTAATCATGGAATGATTGCCTGAGAAGAAACTAACCCAGTGGAAAACTTTAGCCAAAATACTTTAAAAAGAATTTTTAGAACTTTTAAAACAGAAGTCCTTGGGAAGTGGACTATGAGTCCCACTGTGATTCATGTAGGTGTGCTAGAAACCCTAGATCTCTGTACCAAAGTAGCTAAGGAGCTACTTCTGTTGCCTTGGCTGGACAAAACCAATCTGGATGCAGACAGAAGGATCAATGTCAAACCCATGGTTTAGTGAAAAAGCCATTTGGACCAGGCAAGGTGCTGGCAAACTACCTGGCTGCATTTGAGTGACCTAACCTGAAAAAGCAGAAGGGTGAAGGGAACATAGGGCACAGAGAGGATCCTGGCATGGCCTGGAACAGACAAGACAGGAGGAAGCAGGGAGAGGCAGAATGAACCAGAGTAAGCTGCTTTGGCCTCCAACACAGTAGCTCCACCTGGCAGTGCCAGAAGCTGGGGTGACAAGTGGCCTTGGCTCGTGCTTATTCTAGCATCTCCGTGCAGTGTCCTGTACCACTGCACAGCACAGACTTGCCCTCAGGGTAAAATTTTGGTGAGGACTAAGTCAAAATCCTAACCATTGAAGGCAGCTGGAACGACGACAACTCTCCACACCTTGCAAATGATGGCAGACATTACTACACATACAGGTGAATGTAATAATTATGTGCCTGTGCAAGTGATTCAGGGGCTTGTTTAATGGGTGGAGAAGGGCTATGGGGGCTCTTGAATAGCAGGGACACCTTAGGCAGTGTGGTCCATTTATAGTCCTGCTTTGTACTAGAATTTTTAAGAAAGAGCAAAAATAGATAGTGAATTTTCTCTTGAGTACCATATTCCTAGCCAGGTACCTATTGTTCTATATACCACCAAGCTCACCGGGAGAAAATTAGCTACCTCTACTAGGTAATGTTAGGTATGTGGGGTAAGTGATGTAGGGTGATGCCTGATAGTCTGTGGATGGGTTGTAGTTTGCTGGACGCAGTAAGTGAGAGAAATTGTGTGTCTTGGTCCAAGTGGAGCTTGTAGCTTTGGATGAATTCAGGATTTTTCTTTTGGATCTGAAGAGACTTTCTCAACTAATGAGTGTTTGAGGCTGGCATTCTAGGTAGCACGAGGAACATCAGAGCTTGTGGGTCTTTGTCTTAGTTTAGAGGCTGCACACAGTAAAAGGAATCTAGCTTTTTCTGTCAAGGGTGGAGTGGCAGAGCACTTCAGGCATCTGGTTTAACACTTCTGGTTTCAGCAGCATGATCTGAGCCTCAGACTGTATTTTGCAGCAAGGGCTCAGCTGTATTTGGGTGATTCTGACTCAGTGATGAAAGTCAGACACACATGTTGGTCACATTATTCCCTCATGTGATTTCTGGTTTCAGAAAGTTTGAGTACCTTTTAACTCTGCTACTGTGAGTCTGGATGTACTTTTGACATTACCTTTTCCTGTTGCCAAGAAGGAGGAGTGAAGTTCTACTTGGCATCCTGCTCTTGGTCATGCCTTTAACCATGGGACCCGCAGGGTGGAGGGGAGGGGAAGCAGCAGTTGCATACGTGTAGCTGGGCTGTTGTCTGCCTTTGATATTTTACCAGATATTTTATGGCCTGTAAAGTCACGCTTCCCCGGAGGGACAGGCAGGCTGCGACCAGTGATGCGATGATTGGGCTGTCCTCCTCGTCTGGAGGAGGTTAGGGGGGTCCGTGCTTGCCATGGGATTGATTTTTCACTCTGATGCACAAGCAGAGCTGGGAGCGTGCCCGGCTGCGTGTCAGGGCTGCAAACTGCATGGGCGCCTTTGAGTCACGGCGTTGGAGGAGGCGTATGGCTGGATGCTGAGACAAAGTGCTGCTGCAGCTGGAGGGCTTCAGCGTACCGACTCTCCCAGGTTGACTTTTCTTCGTTACCTTGTACATGTCGTCAGTGAACCCCATGGACGGCGAGTTGCTTGCTTGGGGGGCTGGGCGGTCCGCATGATTTTTATTTAGGGGGTTGGGTTTGGTTTTTTCTTTATTTACTCTGCCTTAGCTTCAGCCTCTCCCTGTGTCGAGGAGAAGAAAGAAGCAAACCCTGCGGGGGGATAACAAACCAAACGGGGCCAAGCTCCAGAGGAGTGAGGCCGAGCGGTCCCGGGGCGCTCCCGCGGGGCGGCGGGGAGGGCTGAGCACCGCATCCACTCCGCGCCGATCCCGCCCGTATTTTGCGCGTTTCCTTTCTTTCCTTTTTTCTTTTTTTTTTTTTTTTAATTCCTCCCTTTTTTGCTTTTCCTCCCCCTTCTATTTTTTCCTCTATTTCCCCCTCTCTTCCCTCCCTCCGTAGCGCGGTTGGATCAGTCTTTTGGTATTTCCTGCCGCCGCCTCCCCGAGCAGCTGTCCAGCCGCGGCCCGCCGCGCAGCGCTCTCCGTGCCGCGGAGGGAGCGGCTGCGCGGGGCCCACCCGTGCACCCTCCACCCCACCGCACCCAACGCGTGTCCCGGCGGCGGCGATGCGGGCGGCGCGGCGGCAGGGTGCGGCGTGCTGAAAGCGGCACCGCGCGGGGGGCTCGGCCGCCCCGACCAGGTAAGATGCGCCGGGCTCCCCCTCCTCCAGCTGGTCGGTCGGCTGTCTTCGAGCCTTTTATCCCCCCGCTCAACCCCCCAGAGCTGCACCTTCACCCGCAGTGACCCCCCAAGCCATCCTCCCCGAATAATCCTCGCAAAGCAAATACCACCTCCCCCCCAATTACACCAATAACATTACTTCTCCATTCCCTCTAAAGCCAGACCTTCTCCTTGTCCCCCATGCAGCCAGGCTGTCTATTTTGAAGCATAATGTGGTACCCCAGAGTCATCTTAAGAGCAAATTATTTCAGTTAGAGGCTGAGCATTGACAGCTCCTCGGAGGGTAACCCTGCTGCCTCTGCCCGTGCTTTGTGCCCCGGTTATGCCTAGCAAGGCAGTTTTACCATTTGTGTGATTTCTCTGTGTACCTGTTGCAGTTTGGGATACGGCAGTGGACACTCTGGGTGCCCCCCAAACCCAGTATCATCTTTGCATAGCAGGGCTGCACAGCTGGTGTGTGGCAACGTGGTGTGGGGGATTGAGGGCTGTCAAGGTGACATCGTTTCTTTAGACATGTGGGCGTATCTGGTTGGTGGAACCCAGTTTTAATGTATTTCTTCCAGGATACTGAGGAAATCGTAATTGTCTGCACTGATGCTAACTGGCTATGTGTAAGTGAGGATATCAATTACCTTTCTATAGGCACTTGTATGGGTACGATGCTGGAGACCATTTGCATTGCTATATGAAAACCATGTAGAGTTGAGTTTGAAAATGCTTCTAGCTTGCACCAAGTGAAGTGAAGCGAAGCAGTATTCCTTGAGAAATAAATACATATAAATAGAACTGTCTGGATTAGAAACCGTGGTGGTTTTTTTTTTTTTTTGAGTGCTATGCAAACATGAAGTGTTATAGTGTAAAACAATTGTTTAACATGAGTAAGGAGGAAACTTCTTTAAATTGTGTAGTCACCTTCTCACTTCATCCAGCTGCAGCAGTATCTTTGTTGTCAAAATATTCCTTCCCTCTTTACACAAGACAGTGTTCAGCAAAGGTCCATACAGCAGAGAGCAGCTGCTGCACTGGATGTGTCCCCATTTGCCACCTTCCCTCCTTGGCAGAAAATCTCAAAAGAGGTGTGAATGAGGAGGGAGGGAGATAAGTCTCAGGCTTTGCTCTGTGGTGGCTTCCAGTCTGTGCATGGTAAGCTTTCTTGTTCAAAGTGGAGAATGGGTGTTTTATCATAGATCATAGAATAGTTAGAGTTGGAAAGGACCTTAAGATCATCTAGCTCCAACCCCCCTGCCATAAGCAGGAACACCTCACACTTTTCTGCAGGGCACCTCATGGTGGTATGGTAGATGACCCTTAGAGTATGCTCACAACCAGCCTGGTGAAGAGGGTGATGTCTGAGGTGGGCCAAAAAGGTGTGAGGGCAGCAAGGGAGTCTGGTTTGGCACCAAGGGTGACTTTGTGCCACTGTTGATCAAGGTAGGAATGGCAGTTCTTGATTCAAGGAGAAAACACAGGCCTTAAACATATCGGCAGCCTGTTTTGGTCTGAAGTGAATGATGTGAGCCTAAGCACTGATTTAATCATGGTGCTACATGAATGTAACTGAAAGGCTGTATGTTGCTGTAGTCCTTTCACCATACTTAATTTAAATTCCATGTGCTTTATTGCAACACTGATTCATCAGGAGAGTGGGAGGGAGGGTTGTACAGTACAGGTGGTTCAGTTTCCATTGCTAGGTATTTAGAAAGGTGTTTTCTTAGCTACAGCAGAGGAAAAAAATAGCTCTTTGCTGATACTGTGCTGCAGTTTGGAATCTGGGATATGTCTATGGAAAGGCTATTCCTATAACCTGTAACGGGCAGTGTCTGAAGTCAGTGTGCTGTGTTCAGAGACAAACTGACTCAACCAGTTCCTGTTATGTTCATAGATCATAAAAACTGTATGTAGTTAAGCTGATCTGAATTGGGTTAGATTCACTTCATGTCCAAGGGACCTGTTACTTCCTGGAGGCAGTCACGAAATTGTCACTGTTGCCAGTGGCAAAGGTCTTTTAGGGCTGGATCAGGGGCTTCAGAGGTGAAAATGAGACTGCCCTAAAGCACGTCAGGAGGGTCCTGCTGCTTCTGAGCCATGGAGCACAGACTTCCCTCTGCAACTTGTGCTATTTGATCTCCTGTTTTATTTGGGGAAAAAGCTGTGTTTAGTGTATCTTCTCCTGACTTCCCTGCCTTTGGAGCATTAATAGCACAGTGTTTTCTTAGCCAGAAATGCTGCTCCTTACGCCTCCACTCTTCAACATGAGCCGTCTCTGGCAGCACATTGTAGGTGTTTGTGCATGCCTGCTGTGGTTACTAAGGTAAAGGAAACACAAGACGCAACTCAGGGGAATGGGAACAGACAATCCAAATGTCAAATAAATGCGGGTTTGGGCAAGAATGACAGTGACCTGCTATGCCAGCCTGTCTCAGGGTTGAACTGGGCTTGCTTACTCCTTGGGCAGGCTTCTTACTGTCATTGCTGGCATTTGTGCTGTGCTTTCCAGAGCATCCAGCTTTTGAGACTGAGCAAACTCCTCCTAGATGCTGCTGCATATGGAGCTCACAGCCCTCCTTACCAAGCAGTGTGGTTGTGGTGCTTTTAATTGTTTAGGGCTGTATCTAAATCACAGGTTCTGCCGTCATCCAAACCCTTCCCCACCATTGTGGCCCTTTCTGGCCATGCAGTGAGAGAGTAAGGAGACACTGTCTGAAAAATACCCTTTTGATAAACTGCTGCTGAGCCTCTTTGGAGGACTAAGGAGCAGTGTACATCCTGGCCAGGCCTTCCTGCCTGCTGCTTTATTGCTCCAGAGGATGAGCTGCTGAGGGCTTTCTCCCAAAGCCCAAGTAGTTCTTACACCTGTCTGCAAGCTGTCCTGGTTTTGTAGTCTCATCTTCCCATTGTACATACCTGCCTTCATGTCTTCTCCACAAGCTGATGGGTTACTCTTTAGGAGCAGTTTTCTTGCCTGTAAAATTTACTGCCAGGTGAACCCAGCATATTTTAGCGTACGGTATATTTTAAACCAGCATTCAATTAGTAGCTTCTCTCCTTTGCTTCTCTGGAGGTAGTGGGAACAAAATCAATTCATGTATTCTGTCTCCCAAGCTTGAAATGTGAGATCAGGTGAGCCAGGAAATAGCAAAAAACTTCCTAAAATAATGCCTGCTCATCAGGAGTATTTTATTGAAGTAACTGTAATCTTGGCTTTTGGGTCCCTTGGTGCTGATTTCCACATTTCTGAATTACTGGAATACTATTCCAAGGTGTAGGGGTGTTGTGCTTGCATCAGGCTCTGGGTACTGTGTATGAACTTGTGTAATACAAAGATTTAGGGATTAAAGGAGACTATTCTGCAAAATTGGAAGCAGCTTTAAATGGTTTCTGTTCACCACAAATGGAGTCATGTGAAAAGCGGCTTAGTTGTTTGTTGGCAGTTTTGGTTTTTTCTTGCAACCTGCGTAAAACCCCATAGGCATATATATCCCTTGTTCTCTGGTCTCATATAGTTTTATGTTGTGTTTGTAGAGCTACAGCTGAAGTTGTGCCATTATTGCCTTTGCATCCCTTTTGGATTGAAGGATTTTATATGTGTGTAAATCAAACTCTTAATGATAAGGCTCTTTTGTGCTCCTTGTTTAATAAACAGCTGAATGTGTCACTGAGGTCTGTGCTAAGGGATAATATCACTAACCTTATCATTCAGGCAGCCTTCTTGATAATAGTATTTGTATGTGTTTTGTTAAACTCTAAGCCAAGCTTTGACTTTTTAGGAATCAGCTACAGGGCTGTGTGAATTTGGGTCTTTTGGCAACCCAGTTACCATCTGCATGATTACAATGTCAGTGTAAAATTAACCAAGTAAAGGCCAAACAGAAATACACATGTAGTTAATAAACTGGAACATGTGCAGGGTAAAAAACCCTCAATGCCAAGTCTGCCTGCTTCATCCTGTCTAATCTGTCAGTGAATCAATCAATGTGAAATTGTACCCCCAAGGTATAATGTAATAGCTGTTTTGTGTGTATTACCCAAATGGGAAGTTGCTGTAGTAGTCCTGAAGCGTATACTGTCTAAATTGATCAGCAGAGACTGAGATAAAAGCAGACTTGCTGCTAATCTATAAAATGTGGAAGAGAGGCATTGAGTGATGAAATGTCCAGTTCTGTGTTGAGTGGAAAGCTTGAATGTGAACTTGGTTTTTCTGCATCTCAGCAGTTCAAGCACAGAAGTATCCAGCTAGCTCTCCTTCAGTTTCCTCGCTGCAAAACCATGATACAGCTCTAGAAGGCACTTTGATTTCCAGGCAGTTGTTCCAGGCAACTGTTCGTGTGTTGTTGCTCCTTCCCACCTTCGCTGCTGCAGAACTTGGCTTTTCTTACCTGTGTTGTTTGATGCCAGGTAAGAGGCCAAAGCCTATGCTAGTCAATTGTTTTGCTCTTTTCTCAGATTACAATGACAGAGAATTCTATCCTCACAGCAAACAATTGCCACATCCCAGTGAGGAGAGGAAGGGGACTCTGCTGCACTGCATGGTGTGGGTAGCTGTTACTCACTGTAAATAATCTTGGCAGATTGAAAAGAACAATTTTCCTTTTTTCTTTTTTTCTTTTTTTCCCTTTTTCTGTTTTCCAACTTTTAGCATCAGGAGAGAATCACTTTTATGTAGTAGGAGGAGGAGGAGACTGAGGCTTTTTGACACTTTATCAGACGTTGCACAGTTCAGTCGGTGAGTTGCTACTGGCTCATCTGTAAAATCCCTGAAAGCTGAATGTAAAACTGCCACTGGAATTGGTGGGCCAGGAGGGTTATTCTTGTAAGCTTCTGGCATAAATGCAAATAGGTGAGATTTCTATTTTATAAGATGAATCTTTCTGCCTTTTCTTGTTGTGTTGCTTTGAAACGAACCTTGCGCTGCAAGCCTGATAGTTGCTGATACAATAAATATTTTCTCCCCCTTCTTAAGAAAAGAAAACTGGATTTTCAGATAATTTTGTGACCTTTTATTTCATATGTGGGTCAAATACAGTTCAGGTCTGAGTAATACCCTTTTTTTTTTTTCTTTCCCCCCTTAGTAGTAAATCCTTGGATTACAAAGGCTTTCTGTGAACACTGAATGCACCATACAAATTACAGCATCAGTGGGCAAGGCAGTAATTTTAGCTGCCTTCCATGGAGCTCGCTGTTACCGTCAATCTAGAGCAGGACACAGGTGTGTTAGACATGAAATACACAGTCTTTGTATTTTTGAGCTTGGTTTAAAATAGATTTTTCTTATTTCCATTTTTAACATCTGTTAATTTGGCCCAAACTCCTTGTCTCACACTGTCTTTGTAACAGTGCTCACTGAAGAGATGTAGTTTGATAAGGATGGATATTAATGGATTTTTTGTTCAGTTTTAATTCAGGTTCAGTGGGTGCAAACCAGGCCCCATATTTTCTTAACTGATCATCCACCAAGGCTTTGTTGCCTATAATCGAACTCCTGTTACCACTTGAATTTCTCTATGGACTCCATATCACAGGAGGCACACTGGCATCTGTGCACTGCAGTAAACTTAGGGAGTTGTAGTTGTGGATGGGGCTGGAGGCTGTATAAACCAAGCCCAGACTGTCAAGCATATAACCTGATTTTTTCCAAGCTGGTGTTCAAGTTCTGGCATGTGGAAACCCTCAGCGTAGGTGCTTAAAGCTTTGTTTTCCAAGAGTGTGAGGTGTGCTGAGAACCTGGGAGGATCCCCTAGCCCTGAGCATATCTGAGAAGTGTGGTGTAAGGTCTCCTATTCCTTAGTGCCCAGAGAAGGTACATGGCCAGGATGTGTTAGCGTCAGCTTCCCAGGCCATTTTCCATCTTCTCTTATGTCTGCTTGGATTATGTTTTTTCATGTCAAGGTCTATCGTCCAGTGCACTCTGGCCTTGGCTTTTGCTGTTGGACTGTTCTGTAGTATAAATAAAAATAATCCCATTGTGTAAACAAGATCCTGAATAACTCCTCTAAATTAGCAAAGAGAGGCAGTGCAACCGTGCCGGTTTTGTTTTCTTCTCCCAACAGGTGCATCCTCATGAGGAAATAAAAGGTAGGTAGGGAACAAGTGAGAAATACTGAGCAACAACTAACTGTGACTCGGAAGCAATTTAACTACAAATAATCCTCTCGGTGCTAAAGATTCCTGTTACCAGATATATATGATATACTGTTCTCTGCTATAAAGCTGTCATCAGCTGACATCACTGTGTTAACATAAGCTTTGCTGTTACCCACAAGATGCACAGTTAGCAGAGAGCAGTTCTAGAGCTGGTTGCTTATTATTACTAATGTTCTCCTAGTTGCTGAACAACAATATAATAAAGATATTTCCTGCTTAGTATTTTATTCCCGATGGCTGGTATGCTTACATTGTGTTAAAAATGCTTCTAATATCAGTTCAAGTATTACCAAACCAGTGATTTATTTATGAGAGCATAGAATGACCATTTACCAAGAGCATCTCTTAGAAACATCTTGCAGGTGCTTTGTCTTTTCTTTTCTTTTTCCCTTTTTCATTTTTTTTTTTTTTCCCCTGAATGGTAGTGTAGAAATTAATTGCTTGAAACAGACTGAAATTCTAGGGAAGATCTGTGTTTGGGATTTTCATATCCTCCCATGGTACAGATATGAATAGACATGAAATCCGTGTACTTTGCCTTCACAAACAAAATCACTTTGCAGTGAGACTGATCTAAATAAGGACTTGTTTGTGTGAGTCAGTGTTTGCAGAATTGGATCCTCCAAGTGTTTACCTCTTATCACCGTGTGTTTACCTCTTATCACCATGTGTTTATTAGATGGCATGTAAATGAACATGGCTTCTTACATGATTTCATCTTGGCCTCCTGTGTTGCATCTGACATCATGGTCCTCTTGAAGTCTCTTGTTTTCCGTTCACTTCATGGCTGCCAAATGCTTTTTATCCCGTGCGTGTCTTGAAGAAATCACATTAACAATACATTGCTAGCTGGAGAGAACTTTTGCTGAAAGCACACAAAGGCAATAATTTGCCTTGTTTTGTAAAATGCAAATTTTTTCCTCATATAAAAAGGAAACTGTGTTGAAGTGAATGATAGCAAACAGAGGATTTGTGTTCAAGTACTGTCTCTGCAATGCAAAAGGGACATTGTGCTGTCCTTAATGAGATTCTCCTGTTTTCCCTTGGAGATGTGGTATTTAATTTGGAAATAGAATTTGAACAATTTTCAGCTGAACATCTTGCTTTTCTGCTTACTGAACCTTATTGTTTAATAGCTAGATTCACTTCTAACTGATCGTTTCATGGAGGTAAGATAATAGCTGAAAAAGTAAGACTTTTTTTCTAGACGCTATTTAATTTACCGTAATTATATTAAGTGCTAAATTGAAAGAGGCTTTTCTGGTTAAGATGAGGGTAATAAATAGTTGTGCATTATTACCACGGCAGGGAAAAAAGAGGAGATTTAAGTTTCATTCCAGACTGAAAGAAAATCTGCATCAATGTGGTCCTTAATGTATTTTCTTTATTGCTGACTCTCAAGCTTTTCTAGAAGAGCTCTCTGCCCTTTGTACCTCAGGAAAGCAGCAGTTTCTGAAAGGAAACAGCAGGCACTCCAATTGAAAATGGCTGTGGAAATAAAGTGAAAAAGCAGATTCCACCTCCAAGCCAAGCCTGGAGCTGCATAAGCAGGGGCACTGCATGGAAAATGCTATTTCAGGAGTCGGCTCTGAAGGCACCGGATTGTACTGTAGCTCCCTAGAGGCTCTGCTCCTTCTGTGCCGCACTCATGCTGCAGAGCAAGGTGTAGCTTGCTGCTGTTTTCTGCTTGTAGCAAGTTGCAACAGCTCGGGTCCCTGGGCTGGCTGGGCTAGTTGAGTGGGTGCACACCAGCTTACTCTGCCATCCACCAGCACCTGCCTCTGCTCCTGACTTCCTTGGAGCTGCAAGCAGCTTGTGTGGACACTTGCTTCCCTCTGGCTCCCTTGTTTGAGTGTCTGAGCAAGTCACAAGATGTGCAGAGTTATAAATACTATGTAAAAACTAACCAGCTCTTTGTTTTGGCATGTTTGGTGCAAATGAGTGGCGTCTATGTTTTTAATGTGGAGCTGCTGTAAGCACGCCCTGCCTCTCTTACTTGGAACAGGATTTCACTGGGTCTTCAGAAGTTGAAGCTGTCAAGGGGAAAACAAAGTGTGTTCTTTCATTTGTTGGCCTCTGTACCCTAGTATCCAATGTGCCACTTCTCTGCAGTGTTCCCTCCATGGGCTTCCTTTGCTGTCCTGCTGGGACTGCTGCCTAGCTGATCCACAGGGACCTGTCCTATATGAGCATTTGTGTTCTGGGAATTGTGCTCGGGCCATTCTTACCTCTCAAAGTCCATCAAGAGTGCGCGTGATTGTACTCAGCACTTGTGATCTGAGCTGAATGTGAACCCCTGGGGAAAGGAACTGTGTGAATTATTTAATCTCTTCAGTGTTCAAGTCCCTTGTCTAAAAAGCATTATGCAACATGGGGCATTTTGCTTCATTTGGTGGAGGGTCTGTGTCAGCCTCCCTTGAACTTCAGAAAGCTGGGTACTTTGAGCGCTAAAAGTTCATGCCTTTGTTCTGAATTCCCTGGACTGCAATATGGGAGACTTACACTCATGTAAGCAGCCTCTGCTTCTAAGTGTCAGAAATATTCCTCATAAATGTTCCGGTTTCTTCCCTCCCCCGCTAATTTGGCACCTCTAGATTCAGACAGGTTGAGGCAATGGAAGTAGGATAATTTTGTGGTTAAGGTGTTTGGCTTTGGATCTGGGAGATCAGTGTTAGTTCCTGCTTCCAGGCCTCATGTAGCTGTGGGGAGATTGCTTGCACCCCTGTGCCAGACTGTCTGCATCGGAAAAATAATGAACAGAAAGTAAGTTTTGGGGTTGGTTTTTATTTATTTATTTTCTAGCACTACTGGCCTACAAGACTGTTACGAGGGTAGAGAGAGAAGCTCTGATCTCTTCTCTGGGTTATTTGGGCTTGCATGTCTGTCCTGTCTTAGCCGGAGTATGCACCTCTACTCTCTGAATAAAGCTAGTGGGAACTCTTTAGACCGATCTCTTCTTCTTTTTCCTTTTTCGTAGCTACCTTTTTGTCATGCTTTTTGCTTTCATCAAACATCAAAATTAAATAGAGTTAAATAGTGTAGCTCTTAATAATGTTTTGAAAATGAGCTGAGATGTACGCATAGACAGTGCCTGTAGGAAGCTTTGAATTATACTGTAATATTTTTAATGTGCAGTCCTACAGCGCTCTAAGCTGTTGGCTCAGTGAATCTGTCTTAGATGAGACTCTTAGTAATGTAAATATCTGTACCGTTTAGTTTTGAGTACCAGAAAATGAAACAGCATATGAAGTAATAATAAAAAAGAAATCAGTAAAACAGTTGTTTCTTCAGGCTGATTTGGAAATGAACCTAAGAAGAACTAAGTGGAGAATAAATGTGGTGTTTAGGGGCTAGAAATGTTAACAAGGAATACAAGCTGCCTGTTGAGGCTGCCCTTTTCCTTGCTTTCAGTGCAATGAGGTACAGCACTCAGCCTGGAGAATGACTCTGCAGCACTTGGTGTGGTGATCTTGTAAAGGGCTTATCTGCCGTGTGAGTGGGCTCAGGCAGGAAGGCTGGAGTTTGCTTTTTGGACAATTCAGTTTTTCTTTCCATCCTAGTTCTCAGATCCAGAAGTATCAGTCCTACTGATCTCACTTGTCTTTGCATCTGCAAGCCACAGGATTTTAGACTGAGACTCTTACCTCAGGTAAGTTCTGGTTGAATTATGGCATGTATCTTAGGCATGTAGTACACTTTAATTTTTGTTGGTGATTCTGTTATATCTTCAGCAATGTGTGCAAAGGGTAATTACCTTTACCACAAAAGATGTGTACTTTCTCTCTAATCTGACTTTTTTCTATCTTCATTTATTTCCAGCTTTCTGATATCTCTTCCCTCTGAATAATTGAAGTTTGTGGTCAGGTGATGCTTTAAGGGTCTTTGATAAGTATGTTGAACACCTTAAATCTCTTCTTTCAGTTGACTTAAGACTCGGAGATGCCTTGTGGGTTTTGGTGGGGTATTTTTGTTTCTTTCTTACTTTTTTCCCCTGGGTCTTTTCCAAATTTTCGTGATTCTGTATTTCGGAGAAAGATTTTGTGTGTGAGGCCAGCGGTGATCTTGCAGCTACCACATAGACAAGTAAGGTTGCATTCTGGCTCTTGCTCTTTTTGTTCCTTCCCATTCTTGTTTATGCTTCCAGGAACTGAGCAAGCCCTGCTCACCTGCGCTATTACCCTTGGCATTCAGACTGTACATTTTTAAAGGAAAAGTGGCTTGCAGGGGAGTGTTGGCTTGTTTCCCTTGTAATGGAGCATTTGCTGCTGTCTCTCCTTAAAGCATCTCTGTACATATCTATGAATGCATGCCTAGAAAGCTCGATTATAACAATTATATGGCTACAGAGGAACGGTGTGCTGCAGTTCTTGCTGCCAGGCCACTCTCAGAATTAATTTTAATGTAAATACTTTCAAGAAAGGGAGTGTTGAAAGGTCTGTACTGGGAGAAACAGCATGTGTAGTTTCTGGCTGAGTCAGGTTTTACAGTGTCATTACATGAAGGTCCAGTGTGCAGAAGCTGCGTATTTAGCTACTCAGGAATTCAGTATTAGAGTAATTGGTGTTTGGAACAGGGCAGATCTGTGACATGGATTTATTTCAAAAAGTCCTGTTTTACCATTTGAATTACTTCAGCTGAAGCACTATTGGGCAACCCAGTGGGTTTTACTTCTTTATAGAGCATTGTATGTATTGGGACTCTGTGTACTGGTCCTGGCAATGGTGGCTGCATTATAAAATGCTGAAATGAGCTGGAGCAAGCTGCTGGCTGTGTGAGAGCTGAAGGAGCATTCCCAGCTTCCTGCCATCCTGAGGGATATGAGGAGTCGTATTCATCCCTGCTTTTCTAGCCTTTCATATTTCAATGCTCTAAAAGCTTCTTGTGCTTGTACAGAGTAACAGTGTGTTTCTGTACGTGCTTTTAACCAAACAACATGTTGCTGCTCTTCATTCAGCAAACATTTGCCAGGTACCTAAAGAGACTTATCGGAAAACCCTTAGGGATTTATACTTAGCACATGGAGTATAAAAAATCTTGAGCTCTACATTTAAAGTATCTTTTTCTTAGGATGACTTGCATATGAAGGTCATTCTTTCTTCTTAAAATCCTTTCTACCATAAGGAAAGGATACAGAAGCTTTCCCTTATGAAAGCAAATGGTGTTGCTCTGTTTGGGTTTATTGCTGGTCGTCCTCTCCAGAGTATGTCTCTCAAAATACACTAATTTCCACTCCCAAATTCTTTGTTTAGCCAGCACTGTCTTTAAGCAGGCTCAGAAAGAAAGGTGGAGACTTTTAATGGAACTGGAGAAATGGTTCTAATTTCAGGAAGGTCGAAGCTGAACAGGAAGGGAGCAGGTGGGCAGGATGCTCTGGGGCAAACACATTGTGTAATGCTGGTGCCTGTGGACACACGACAGTGGTATCTTTCTTACAAGTCTGTCTGATTGATGTGACGTTTCTTGTTTATCAGATACCAGAGTTATCTCAGCCTGGGAATGTCTGTGGCTTTTCTCCACCCGAGCTTAAAATTGGACTTAATGAGAAGCTTCTGGAAAGTTGGGGGAAAGTATGTCATGGCCTGCCTCTGTTTTCATTCACAGCTGAACTGAAATTTACTGGGCTTTTTCTTGATATTTTCACTAGTTCTTTGTAGGCTTTGAATGGATTGTTAACAAAAAAACCCCCTAGTTATCAGGTTGCTTTTCTTTTTTTTCCTCATAAGTGTAATTCAAGGAAATGCCTCCCACTTCTATTTAAAAACTAATAAATCAGGCAGTCCTGCAAATATCAGATATTATCTCAATGTCACAGAAAAGTGAAGAAAGGGAAGGCAGGGTAATACCATTTGAACCACTTTTTTATTTTCATTCAGATATTTTTAGCTAATGGTGATTTTTCCTTTATGTGAGTTGATGTGTTGTGTCAGTGCTCGAGGCTGCCAATGTAAATGGCTGTCCTGGGGAAAAGATGCCAATTGACACTGAATCTGTTCCAGTGACTGCTGGATAAAAGGATATTAAGGAAACATAAGGAATGCTTCAGCAGCTCTCCTTATTACTAGTAATAAAATCCAGATCAAAAATTGAAGCCCCACTTAAATCAAGGTCTAATTAGACTTTAAGTAGTCCAGAGCTTTATTTCCACAGTTCTGTTCCTGCTGTTTTAGACACCCCACTCAGGTAGATACATGTGTTACTTCCTTCCTTTGGTGCAGTCCTTCCAAAGCAAAGTGGCTTAAATACTTTCAGTGAAAGCAATAAATTGTTTCCAACCTCTCCTTAGTTTGAAATGGATTTTTTTTTTTATTTTTATTCTATATATCCATTAAAGACCTGATCTAAATCCTACTGAAATAATCGGGGTGGGTGGAGGCACAAAGCAAATGATAGGAACAGTAAATTAAGCCCATGGATTG
>JBCJKH010053424.1:0-14819 GCA_039877255.1 Loriculus beryllinus
GCGGCACACGGACACGAGGAGTCGCGGCGTGGGTAAGGCAGAGCCTCGGGCGCCCGGCGCGCAGCCTGCCTCCCCCCCCTTCCTATTGACATGATTTCTCAGGACATCCCGCAGTTAAAAGGTTTGCAATTTCCAGTCTAAAAATTCTTGCATGCCCTACTTTATATCCATGACCCTTTAGCTCCTTTTCCTTCCCCATCTTTACTCCCCTGATGTATTTTACAGGCTGAAATCACACTCCTTCTCAACTTATGTCTTGCTGTATGAAGCAAGCTAGCCTTCTTTAATGGAAGAGAACTTTAAAAAGAAATGTCACAGCTACAGAATTCACAGAACATCCTTCCTCTTCCTAGCAGGGTGGCATTGGCATGTTAAAAAAAGCACAGCAGCAATGAAGTCAAGGTGACACACTTCTACACTCCTGCCATTCTCTCCTCCAGCTTTTCTCCTCCACATTAAATGCAGCTTGGGGAACCTGTGTAGAGATCTGGCACTATTTGTTAGCACCCAAACAAGCTGTAAAATCAATCATGCAACCTAATTTTAGTCTTGGCTGGCAAAGCCAACGTTGCTGCTACCCTCATGCCTATAATTTGGCTCAAAGAGGCAGAATTGTTTAATTACTTCAAAAGCTGTTGGCCAACTAAAGCTCAACAGGCTTCCAGCTGGCAAAAGCATAAGGGAGGCTCTCCTTAATGAGAGGCAGGTTGCCTCAGGGAAAAATCACATAAAATTTTGAATCTGATCAAGGTCTTGTCTCCCTTGTGTCCAAGGGATGGCAAACTCGGCTGTGCCCATGGCTACTACAGATCTTCTGCCTAGCCACTGAACACTATCGAATAACTGACATTGGAGGATTCTTCCCATTATTTGCAGCACCTCTCAGAAACTGCTGAGGGGGATAGGGGCTCTGAGGGCACCATGCAGTCATCACTAGCACTGGATCCCCTGTCAGCAGCAAAAGGACACCATGTAACCTTTTGATCTTTCTGGGTTTGGTCCGTATTTTCCTTTGTTGTTTTTATTTTTGTAACTATGTCATTATAAAAGCAATGATGATTACAAATCTGAGTATCTAAAACCGAATACATTTTAAATAACTGTGGCAGTATCAGAAGCACTCCACTCATGTCTTCAGTGTCACTGCATTTAATGGTGTTGAAAATACGCTGGCTGCAGTGAAGATGAGATGTGAAATACCATCAGTAGTTTTACACCTGAAATCATCATTTGTTCTTCTTTACAGTTTTCTGGAAGCATTTCTGTTACATGTATTCTTGCTACAGTCAGGGAAACCAAGAGACACCTGTGCAAACACCAGGCCCAGATACCTGCCCCTTGCTCCCCAGGAGCCCAACGCTCTGTCATGCGCCTACACCTCAACGGGAAGGCGTCTCCAAGCTAGAAGCACGATACCAAAGCTGAGCCAACGCTTGTCTTGAGCAGCGCCTACTTTAACCGACGGCAGTTCGGGGCAGCAGGGACAGCCTGGATCAGGCATCCGGCTGCCTTCGGAGCTTTGTGCACGGAGAGGCGGCCCCAGCCTCACCACCACCGGCAGGCTCAGGGCGGGGAAGCCCACCCAGCGGAAGCACTCGAACGCCCGCACCCCACAGGGATGCGGCCAGTGCAGGGGGTGCCTCCGGTCTGCCAGGGCAGGCAGTCCGGAACCAGGCACCTGTCCTATATGGCCGGCGGCGGAGGGCAGCTGGGACCAGGACTTTCCGCATCCAGCACCGCAGCTGGGGCCTCCGGTTGAACCACACCACCACCGCCCACCTGCCCACCGCCATCCCTGAGCAGCTCCCGCACCTCCCGCCCGCGGGGCAGCGGCGGACGAGACCATGCGGGCACATACGAAGGGGAGGGAACATCCAAAGCGATGCGTCTTGCAGAGCCAAGGCGCAGCCGCAGCTCAGCAGAGTGACGCGCAGCCGGTTCCTCCGAGCCACCATGAGGGACTGCAGGGACAGCACGGCCGCCGCTACATCCGGACAACCCCACGTATCCCCCCGACCGCCGCGGGACTTGGTGGCGGCCGTCGGCGGCGCTGCGGAGGCGGGGGCGGTGGGGGCGCAGGTGAGCCCGCGTTACGCCGTGTCTGTTTCCGGCGTGCTCGCGTTCCCGCTCCGCCGCGGCCGGGGGAGGCGACGCAGGCGGGCGCCGCGCCGAGCCGCGCAGGTAACGGGCCGGGAGCGGGACCCTGCCGCCAGCAGCCGCCCTTCCCCTCCTCTGCCCCGCCACCGGCGCTGAGGAGCGCAGCGGGCCCCTCCGCCCTCCTTGCTGGCCCTGCTGCCGCCCGTCAGCGGCCTCTTCCCCCGCCGGCGGCTGTTCTCTCTGGACCTGCCTGGCGGGGGGCGGTGCTCCAGCCCCGCCGTCCCTCCCCGGTGTTGGGGCCGGGCATCCTGCCCCTGCCCCGTCCCGTGGGGAGCTTTGCGGGCCCTCCCGGTGCGTGACCCCGCGGAGCTCCCTGGGCGCATCGGGTTTGGGCGCAGACCGGCTGCCCTCACCGCTGCTGTGGTGCTGAGTGGTGCTGTGTTCCCGCGTTACCGTGCAGGCTTTCCGGTAGAGCAGGGCTTCTGGAGTCCCGCTGGCGGGGCCGGGTCGTCCGCTGCTCTGTCAGCTCAGGGAGCAGAAGCCCGTGCTGCCGGAGTGGGCTCTCGAGTGGGACTCCCCTTTCCTCCGTGCCGGGTTTCCCATCTGCGGCGTGTCTTTGCGCCGCGGGCGTGCGGAGTGCGGCGATGACAGATAACACACGCTGTCAGTTTGCGTTTCTAAAAAGGGTTGTTAAAAGGAAGCCAGGCTCCTAGATTTGGTTTTGGGAATTCTTAGCTGCTGTAAATAAACCCGCTTTTCCTACATCTTGAACAATAGGAGACGCATAAAAATACAAAGCCTTAACAGCCACGTGAGGAAAGCAGTCAAAAAGAGGGTAGTTTTATCAATTTGCAGTCAAGAGAGATAATAGTTACTGCAATTTTCTGTAAGCTCGAACTTCAGTAGGGACAAAAGTATGTAGAATTCTTCTTAAGTTACCTTAAATTGTTTTTGTGATTTTCCTAATTTGTATAAATGATTTCTTACTCTGCCTGTGTATTCTGACTGTAAGGAATTGGAGTGATCCACCACAACTGCAGAAATGTAGGAAGATTTTATTTTATCATTAATGTCTTCATTTACATGTGTAATTACTCACGATAACTTCATCCTAGTATCATTAAGGGGTATGCTGGGCAACTCAGAAATAAATGCCGTCTGTAGAATCTAGACATGCTTTGGAAGAGACATGGTGTATGTTGTGACATATCTTGAAGGGTATTTCAGCTTTTATTGGGCATGCTTATTCAAAGATGAGCTTTGTGTTGGGTTGTTGATCGTACTAACTTCTCATTTTCTTTCAGGTACATAGTCAATACCTTGCAGAGGCAATGGAGATAATGATGCAAACTCTGTTGTAATTAAAGCATAAAGAAAAAAAAGCATTCTTAGCTCTACAGTACTCTGTCAGTATCATTCAATGCCTAACATTTCAGAAGATGAAAAGGAGAATGGTTCTGGAAATAATGGGAACACTGAAAACAAGCCTGGGAAAGAATCCCCAGAAGCTTCTCTTCATGATCCCGTTAAGCCGTACTGCATGACAGATGCCTCCACTGCGTCCTTGGTGTCGAGGGGAAATGGGCATTATCCATGGGGATGTCCTGTGACTCATACACGAGAGAAATTTTATACCATCTGCTCAGACTATGCTTTTTTAAACAGAGTAACATCCATTTGTAAGAGCCCAAGTGCTTCAGTTAGTGCCTGCCTGTCAGGCAGTGCTGCCTTAAAAGTTGGAAATAACACCCCTGGCTTACTCGGAATTCAAACTGGTGCTTCAGATATAATCTACAGTGAAGATGCTAACTTGGAAGGCTTGTCTGGTGACCTTGGAAAGCTTCCCCTGGCATGGGAAATCGACAAATCAGAGTTCAATGGCATCACCACCAATCTGAAGAACAAAGCAGGTGAGGTGGTGAAGATTCAATGGTATGCTAGGAGACACTTTGTGTTTACAACTTATTTGTGGAGGGGCCTGGTCAGCACACCTATCTCTTGAAGAAGTCCTATAGAAGAACATGTACATCATTTCAAACAGCTTGCTCTCAAACAACCTACTCGCTGGGAAAGGAAGGAGTGAAATGGAAGGAGTAAAAGTCAGGTGTAGCTGCCTGGGGAAATGGCTGTAAAACAGGGCTGGCTGCTGCTTAACTGTGTGGGGCTTTTGGGTATTATTTGGGATGGCTTCTGGTTTTGTTTATGTTTGTTTGTGTGCTCACCCGCTGCCCACACCCTTGGGTTTTTGAAGTGTTTTCTTTTTCTTTTAGTAGCACCTAGTGCATTGTGCAGTGATTACTTCTACCTGATAAGTGCATGTTTGTCACTTGCAAAATGTTTCAAGTTACTTCAGACATCTATTTTGAAATGAAAGACCTTCTATAGTATGACAAGGGGTAAATGAAGTTATTATAGTTACTTAGAACAGCAGTTTATTTCTTTTAGTGAATTGTATTAATTTTTATTTGCTATTTGTATACATTGTTAGGGAGCCCATTTCTTTGCTACCTCCTATGTTCTTTCTCTGCTTGTTCACAGATTGCGTCTGTGAATCAAGTGCTTGCCTACACACTTGGTTTTCTTTGTGCTGTAATCCCTCCACCTACTTTTAGGGCTGTAGATTTTTTTTTTTAATGGCTTGGCTAGCTACTCCGATTTCTGCTTTTTCTACCTGAGTATGAAACTTGTTTAGTAAAACTTAAAAGCGTCTTTGGCAAATTGCCTTTGCTTTTTCATGTGTACATGTAGTGTCCTTTAGTACTAGTAAGAACCAAATGGTAGTATCTTACTATCATTACAGGATGGTCATTTCTGTTAAAATATATGTGGTATGTTTCATTTGGAAATGATGGTTTCAGAATGTAACAGCAATACTACTGCTCTAGCATGTGGATAAATTTTTCATTTCCACTGCCTTAGTGGCTTACAAAAAGGAAAAGACCTTGAGGGTATATTATTCTTACTGGGTTTGCATATAAGTTTTCATCAGAAAGTGTAGCTGGTTACAGAGTTTGGCCGTGGAAAATGTGTTTAATTAAATTTTTCTGTGCATTTAATGTTAGGAGATGGGAAGTCCATGGTAGTCTAAGTGCCTGTTTCTGGGATGGCTGATTTATCACATTAGAATAATCAGATTGACTGCTCTCTGAACAGTCAGGCAGGTCATCATTAATGCTGTGCATGATCTGAACACAACGATGTTTACAGAGCTGATGGCAGCTTTACAAACCTGTTGACAATCTTGATTATGTATTTGAGATTTTTCCTTCAATTAATGTTTAGACCCAGTTTGCAGTTACTAACACAACCAGCATCAATATTCGAGGTGTATGCTATTACTAAAAATATTGAAGAAGAAAGATAGGAAAGGCAAACTAGGCATTCATTTGTTTCTGAAATCTGTTTTGCAGGCAACATGAAGAAGCAGGTGACAAAGAAAAAATCTGTAGACAAAAAAAGCAAACACCACAGGGAGTGTCCTCAGCGTTCTGCTCTCGAAGATGTGAAGGAGAGGAAAGTGTTGGACCTCCGGAGATGGTAGTGTTTATTAATTGTGTTTAAGATTATCTCCATAACATTTGTTAGTAAACACTGTTGCTGGTTATCCGATTTCAAACTTAATAATATCTTCATACTACTTTTTAAGTAGAAATGGGGATATGTTAAGCATACATTCCCAAAATCTCTTACTTTCTACAGGAGGAATAAGAGCTTCCCTCCCATCTGTTGGTATTCATAAAATTTTTCTTTGTAAACATTTTTTTTTCTTTCAATAGGGAAAAAAATATGTGGGTATTCGTTGCTGAAAAAAACCAAACACCCAACTTCACGAGCATGGTCAGGCAAAAATTAAACATAGCACTGATATGTTTTACTCCTGATTTTTCTTCTCACTTGGAAATACTTGGCCAGAATCTGTCAGTAACCTATATCATATGAATATAGTTTACTGTGGGGTGTCCTGGCCCATGGCGGGAGGGTTGGAACTAAATGATCTCAAGGTCCCTTCCAACCCTAACTATTCTATGATTCTACTAAGTTCATTTAGTTTTTGAATCCATCTGTTTTTTTACTGTATGTGACATCAGTTAAACATCTGTATGCCTATGTTAGATATCTGTATGTCTGTGACATCAGTTAGTAACTTAGCCTGTGGAATCTGCAACTTTACATTTGTTAGTAAATTGATAGAAGTGCAGTTTAGTACAAGTTCATGCATTAGAAGAGACTTGATCAAACTGTACATTACATCAGTACAGAACCATTTTTTCCTAGTGATTTGTGTGAAATAGGGTAGTAGTATTTCACAGAGAAATTGGTTAACATGTTTACTTTTTTTTAAGATTCCATTTTTACATTTTTTATTTATTTTTTAAATTTAATTTTAATACAGGTGACATAAAAACAGTTAAGATAACATGGCACACAGAAAAGTAGTTCAGATTGCTCCTGAACTACTAAATTAAGAACACTTACTAAGGTGTTTGAGGTTTTGTTTTGTTTAGGTATTGTGTTAGCCGACCTCAATACAAGACTTCTTGTGGAATTTCGTCTTTAGTGTCTTGCTGGAATTTCTTATATAGTACACTGGGAGCTGGAAGGTGAGTTGCACATAGACTGCTTTGCCTCTAGAGACTCTAAAGGACATTGCTGATTACTTAATTCAACAATTTTTTTTCTCTTTTCTCTGTCACCTACCAGTTTACCACCTATTACTCAAGAAGAAGCTTTGCATATACTGGGCTTTCAGCCTCCATTTGAAGAGATTCGGTTTGGTCCCTTCACTGGAAATACAACTTTAATGAGGTCTGTTTGTTTGGGTTTTTTTTGATGTTAACGTATGCAAAATAACATGAAACTGAGAGCTAGAACCTTTAAAAACACAGTAGCAGTTCAGTAATTAAAAAAAAAAACCAAACCAACAGAAATGTGTCTGAGAAGTTAACTTGTGATACAAGTGAGTCTTCTTACGTTTAGGATAATGAAGCATACCTGGGTACTCTGACAATACTCAAAGAAACTTTGCAGAGTTTTTTGCACTAGCCATTTTGCATAGCGCAGTGTTGCTGCACAGATCAGGTGGACGTGAAATTCTATTTGATGTTTGGTTCAGTTTGCTTAATGGTTGTAGAATGCTCTAATGAATCTGCTCTCCTAGTTAGAAAACCTGTTTCTTTACCTTCATTTTCCTGTTTTTGAAAATGCATGTTAAAGCTGCTGGAACAGCCTGAAAAGGCAATTGATATAGACTAGTAGTTTTATGTAAAACATAATTTAAGAATTGAAAACGAAATAGTGAGTGCTGCATCTTTGCTGCAGTGGATCTGTTCCAGAGATAATACAAAATAAAAAGGAAAAGGTGGGGTTGAAGTCACAGAACATGTGCATTTCAAATTCTGTTTCACTTCTGCCATTTCCTGATCTTGATGAATTGGGTCTAAAATCTTTGTCCTTTTTGTTCTTTTTTATTAAGCTCATTAGGAGTTTTAGGATTAAACAGTAGCATATCGTACTTGAGTGCTGAACATCGTGACAGGGCTTTGATCTGTTATCTTCTATGAGATTTAAAAAAAGCCTTGCTGTATTCTTGCCTGTTTCATGAGTTGGATTTGATCTGGCTAGTATTTTTTGAAGCCAGTGTATAGGGTTTGGCACAAAATGTGGGTGCTGGATTTGAGAATGTGGCAGCAGTCTGTTCTTTAATGGTAACATACTGGTTAGGTCAGTGAAAAGTGTAATGAAAACTTCCTTTAAGAGACTTACATCCGGACTTTTTATCTCTAGGAGTATGTTAGGATACAGCAACCTTATAGACCAAGCTGATAAATCTTTATGTAAACAGCGTATACAGATGTTAAACTTGTAATGTGTCTTACTTTTCCCCCTTGAGTACTCTGTGTGCTGCAGAAATGTTACCTTATTAGGGTTTTTTTCTTCCTGGTTGAATCATTTGTAAGTACTCGGCAGGTTGGTAAAAAGGAGGGCTGGGAGCCAACTTCATCACCTGATACAGCTTTATGCCTGAGATACTATCTTTAGAGATGTGAATTTAAATCTTCTAATGTGGAAAAGTTGCAGACCTGTCTTCACTTTGCTGCTGTGAGGAGTTACAGTATGAGACTTGTGTAATACTTGGACATTGTGAAGCTTATGTTACAGAAACCCAGCATGGTCTCACTTGAAGGGTCATGCCTTCTGGTGTCTTACAAGATTCCCTTTGTGTAGCTTACAGATCGTGGTTGAACGAACATTAACATCTCAGAACCTGAGTGTCTTTCTAAAGGCTGAGTAATTGAAAGTTAGAGGTGACTGGACTAAACACAAATAGGACCAACATTTCACATCCAGCCCTTTTGTTATTATGGATTCACATTGGTCTGAAAAAGCAAAATGAAGGGAAAGGCTTTGAGTATGTGTTATCTCTTTAGGATATATTATGTTTCTATTAGGGTACCATGGCTATCTACAGTTTATATACTAGTGTGGTAGGTACTTAGTAGCACTCTGAGACTTTTTTTCTAAACTGTCCAGTAGGAGAAAAATGTGAGGAAAAAAAATTGCATTTAATTACTCTTTTGAGTTACTACAATCTTTAAGCTTATTGTTTCAGATGGTTTAGGCAAATAAACGATCACTTCCATATCAAGGGATGCTCATATGTTCTGTATAAACCTCATGGGAAGAACAAGACAGCTGGAGAAACTGGTACGTAGCCAATTCTAAAGCATTCATCTTAAAGGGTGTAAACTGGAAAATCCTGCAATGTGTGGCATTTGACAGGACAAAACCAGTAAGTAGTACTTCCAGTTTGAGATAAGCTGTCAAATAGCTCCAAGTTGCCTGATTTTTCTGGTTTTACTTTTTCTCTCATTTTGCTAAGACTTTCATTTGTAGTTTTATTTTGATAAAGTATATTTTGTACTGTATATTCTGCTGTCACAGAACTGGAATTTTAAGGTATTCAGGAGGGCACTGCACATCCAGTTCTTGGTATCCTATGTGAGAATTCTGTCTTGTTTCAGTGCCTTTTCTAGTCTTTCCCTGAAACTGAGCACTGCAGTCACATTCAGAATATTATATGCCCAAATGTGGAATGTGTTCTCAGAGTAGGAAGCTCCAAGAAGGTCACAATATTAAAACGTTTAAAAGCTTTTAGGGGTTTTAGTAGTATCGCTGATGTGTGCTGTATCTAACTTGGGGCAGTGGGACTGCATTGTGTTGCAGTGTGTATTTTGTTTCTTTTTTTTGCACAAGTAATTTTTAATGTAACTTTGATCTAAATAGAATGCATACTTTATGTTCTGTTTCGCTAGTACAGATTACATGGCAGATAGTATTTAATTTCCTGCCTGCTACAAAAAAACCCGAAACAAACAAGAAGTTTGAAATCAAAACTGTATTTTATGCATGCCTGTCAGGTCATGTCCTCTAGCTTAAAAAGCAGTGTAACTGTTCTATATTATCAAATAGGTCTTTCTTTTTTCTGAATATGTTGTGCTGGATCCAAAGATGTCTGCCTTGTAACCTGATCTTTCTTTGTAGCTGCAGGGGCCCTTGCAAAGCTAACGCTTGGACTGAAGGATGAATCAATGGCCTACATCTACCATTGCCAAAACCATTATTTTTGCCCAATTGGATTTGAAGCAACCCCAGTAAAAGCCAGCAAAGCCTATAGGTAAGATACTGTGTTTATGTTTATTTTAATGCAGGAAACATACAGAAAAATTCACTACAAGTTGATACTGTTTTTATCTGTAGATAACATTTCAGTGTATGTTGTAAAAGCATTTATGTATGAACTAGCAAAACACTGCAGTGTGATTTGAAAGGATTGACTTAAAAAATGAAACACAACTAAGCAGACTAAATTGAGGGAACTCAAACAGAAAACTATGACTAGTACTAAGAAATTATTTAGGTACATTTTAGCCAAGTATAGAGAAGGTAGTTATGTACCTGAAGGACAAGTGGAGGTAACTAGTCTGAAGAATAAAACCATATGGGCTGAAAAAAGACAGATGTTTTCTAAAGGGAAGCAAGAGAAGTAAGTGTGTGTTGTGTATGTGTGTGGTGGGATTTTTCTGTAGTGATAATAACCCACTATGAAGCAGGTGTGATAAAATCTGCACTTATAGAAACAGTGTGTATGGTGAGAACGGGGGATGTGTAGGTACTGCAGGATGGTGGTTACATACTTTTTTTGCAGTGTTGACTAACAATGATGATAAACTGCAACTACTGGAGTGTAAGACTTAGAAAAATAAAGATGCCTGAATAATTTGTTACCAAGAATTGGGAGGGGGTAGGAAGAGGAGCTAGAAGAGGTCTCTGGACCATCACAGTATGTTTGGCTTTTTCAAATGTCGCTTGGAATGCTGAAGCACTTCTCAAAGACCATGTGAAACTTAATATGCCAGTTGGTTTAGAATAAAAATACAATTACCTGAATAATTCCGGGTTTGTCAAGGTAACATTACTCGGGATAAAATAATGGAATAGTTTATACAGATTTCAATTAAGTATAGGTTTTAAAAAAGGATAATAGCATTGATATTCTTACTGAGTTTAGGGAAAGTCTTCCATTAAACCCACAAATTTTAAATTTGAAAAATTTCATAATCTTGAGGCAGTTTGTCTTTGCTTTTATAAGGCATTTAACTTGCTGCTGTTTGATATGCTGAGTAGTTTGCTTTACCTCAGAATCAAACTGTTTTTTTTCTCGCTCAAAGTAGTGACAAACACAGTATGTAGTGGAGGTTTCTGCTGGACTTTATCAAGGTTCAACTGTTGGTTGGTATTTATCAGTGGTATCACTGAGCATAAGAAGGCAATCCTTGGCAAAATTAGTAGATACCAATAGTGGGGAATGCTAAACAATGACAAGAATAGGTCACTGATGTAAGATGAGCCTCAGTCTTGCAGTCTGCTTACCAAGCAGTCTACTTTTGGCTGTATTGAAGATGTAGAGTCACATCACAGAGTGGAGAATGCTAGATCTACCTTTAGAGTTAAAAATGGTATTTTTTTTGGAGGTAATAAAGCATAATCACCTGAATGTAATTTGTTCCCAGTGTGAGTGTTAATGAAAGCTTTTAGTGTATGAACAAAAGAATACAGAAGCTTATTCCACTGGTATGCCACCTGAGTGAGAAGAGTGTGGAAAAATATGTCCGAAATAGAAGTCCCACTGCATTAGATTGCTTAAGTTTACTGAAAGGTTAATGTCTTGCTTGCTTGATCAGTTACTAAGAATCTGCACTGAAAGAGCAAAGAAAAAAAGTATTTACTGGATAAAAAATGCAGTTTTGAGAAATAGTATGGTGCAGTGTGTGGAAACTTAGTATGCCTTATATCTGGTTTGAATTTATATTGTTTAGCAGTGAGCAAGAACAAAAATTTTGATACTTTACCCATGGTTGAAAGGGATTCTCAGTTACTAGTGATGTTATTTTAAAGTAAATATTAGACTTTAATCCTAACAACAGATCTCTTCTAACAATGTAACATGAAGTAATGATGTAAGGGAGCTTTTATAGCCTCATTTTTGCCTGAAGCTAAGACTAGAAGAACATCCTGTTCTTTTTGTATCTTCTAATATCTTTATTGGGAAAAAATACGTTTGAGAAGCACTATCACTAGATTCTGAGGCAGTTCTTGTTTACCTGATTTTGCATCTAGTTATAAAGGAAACCTTTTATTTAAAAATCAAGCTAAGTAATATTAAAATTCCAAAAGAAATAGGCTGAGCTTAAGAGTCAGTTCTTAGGTCACCCACAGACTTTCTATATGATCTTAGGTTGCTGGATTTGGACTCGGGAGACCTAGGTTCAGTTCCCAGTTCAACCACAGACTTCCAGTGTGACTTTAGGTAAGTCAGTTAATCTGTCCTGTGTCTTGGTTTCCCATCTGTACAATGATGGCATACATTTTTATTTTGCAGAGAGTTTTATAAGTAACAAATTACTACAAGTGTAAGGCTATGTGCTGTCTTAATACCCTAGGCAGAAAAAATCTCAGCTTTTGTCACAATTGAAGCTGAAGTAGTTTTTCATGGGATAGCTAGACACAGGAAGTCACAGAGCAGTCCTCTGTATCTCAGTGTGTTCTGATGTCTGTCACAAATTTTCCCTGGCAAAGTTACTTCAGGCTTTGAGTTTCTTGGAAGTTGCTCACAAACTAGTGTCAGTTGAGGGTTTTGTTTTCTAATATGTGGTACTGTGTCCTTAGGAGGAAGCAGTTGAAGTTGCCAGTTGTTTTCGTACTGGTTATTCTGCAGCTGTTAGTAACAACTGTCATCTGGGGCATAGTTGAAAAACAATGGAGGGGCTCCTTTGTGACTCTGTTAGACATCACAGATAGGGAGAAAGATGTTTGTTTGGATCTTACACTAGACTGCCTTTCATCCAAGAAACACTTACTTTATGAAGGTCTGTCTTTTTCCCAAATAATAAGCAATAGTTTCTGTCTTGTTCCTCGCTTCTCCCAGGACTTGTGAAACAAAAAGTTTCCCCATATGCAACTGCAGCACTGTTTATAGCACGGGAGCTGGTTTTTAGTTTGGCTGAGGAAACAATTTTAAACATTAGACAATCCTAAAAAGAACAATAGAATGTTTATCTCTCTTTTTCTTTTTAGTATGCACAATAAATCTCACTAGGATTGTATCTTCTATTGAACAGAGGTCGTGTCTTGCAGCAAGAAGTAGAATATTGGATCTTAATTGGAGAGCCGAGCAGAAAACATCCGACAATACACTGTAAAAGGTATGTTACTTGGTAAGAATATAAACCAATATGGGTTTTTCCAGAACAATTTGTATTTCTCTGCTAAGGGTCACCTACTGACTTTTAAGTTCTTTTGAGTGAATATACTGTAGCTCTAACAGAAGCAGGCGCTTTAGTGAGGAACTTCATGTTTTGACCTCTAGGCTGGCTCTGTGGTTTTGTATCATGTGGCAGGACATGTGTGAGCTGAAAGCCAAATCCTATTTCTCTTGTTTGAGTGTGATGCAGCTCACATTAGTCAGGAAGATGCCTCAGCTGTCTGTGATCATGCCAAATGTGACTTACAGGCTGTACGGAACTTGGAGGAGTTTATGTGTAGTTGAGGACATATACAGGCTGTGTCTGGGGTGTGCACAGGATACTATGCTGCTACCAAGATCTCCTAGCTCAGGTGCAGGTACAGCCTGTACTCAGTTGTGTTATTAGCTTATAGAATCATAGAAAGTTAGGGTTGGAAAGGACCTTAAAATCATCTAGTTCCAACTTCCCTGCATGGGCAGAGATTTTAAAAATAAAAATCTATGAATTAAAACAATATATTTATTTTGTATAAGCTCTGGCTCATACAAAATTGGTGTCCCAACTAGAGACTAGGAGAGCTAGAGGGTGCTACATAGAAATTACATTATTAGTTATATTTGTCATGATAAATTAATAGAACAGCTTTGTCAGCTTTACTTGACATGCTAGTTCATAATATTTAATATTAATTTGTGAAATGAGAGAACAGTCAAAAGAATACTATTTCTCAAGAAACCAATTCTGTGGTTAAAACAGAAGTTTTAGCAAATAGCTTCTCTGCCACCCCTTGAGCTACTTATGGAGTGATTTTTCTTGATGTATCCGGAAAAGAGCTCTGAAAAAATAATAATAGTGATAATAATAATAAAGAAATCATACAGCTTCTGCTTTGCTTCCTCTTCTTTATTCTCTCATTCTTTTGAAAAACTGAAAGTGTTTATCTGACAGCTTCATAGCCAATCCAAGCTAACCCACTACCTAAAGGCCAGATATTTTTGTTTGTTTGTTTTGTCACTGATGTGACTGTCAATAATTGTAAATAGCTGGATATTTTGGACAAATGAAATGAAGTGCAACAAAATAAAAATCACAATTATGCATGTAGCTGCTGTGCTGAGAAGTGGCATCCTATACATCCCACTGACAGGATTTTCTCCTGTGGTATATAAGCTACAAATGATTAGAGGAAAAGATTCTGAAACATACTGCAAACCTTTGTAGTATTCTTTCTGATTGTGGAGACAAATTCTTCTTCCTGCTACTATCCTAATGAGAGCTAGCAGAATGTTCAGTGCTTAAGATAGGAGGGCAAGGATTGGGGTAGAAATGGATTTTCTGAACTTGGAGGGTGGTGTTGGAGAGAAGGTGGTAATTACACATTTACAGAAATCAAAAAGCAAAGTGTAGGCTTAAAGAGGTCTGGGATATGGGGACATGTATTTCAGTTGGACAAGAAGAAGCTGTGAAACTCTAAAGAGCTGGATGAATGGGGAATGGTTGAAATGTTGGTTTGTTACAGGTGGGAATTAGATACAAAGGAGGAGTGAGTTATGGTAAGAGCTGTCTGGTGAAGCCAGATTTAGTGGGTGGAAAAAATACCCCGAACAGGTAAGAATTTGAAAAAAATTGTATGAAAGGAGAAGAGAGGATTAATAAATAAGTAAAAGCTAGTGTTTCTCCCTGCCTAAACCACACTTTGCGTCTTCCTTTCACAAACTGATGAATTGGTAAGGGGTGAGCTACGCAACTAATAACTCATGATGCTCTTTTACTCATTTTGGAAGGTGTTGCCAAGAGCAGGAATAATAACTGTGAATGCTTTGTTTAAAAGTGTTACTTTTATATCTAGCTTGATGTCTCTAATACTGATGCTTTTACATCTTTACACATTTATCTTTAAATCACTAGTAAGATTAT
>JBCJKH010053426.1:0-24048 GCA_039877255.1 Loriculus beryllinus
CCAGGGATGGGGCAGCCACAGCTTCTCTGGGCACCCTGTGCCAGCGCCTCAGCACCCTCACAGGGAAGAACTTCTTTGTAACATCTAATCTAAATCTACCCTCTTTCAGTTTAAAGCTGATGGATTGCCTTCACCACTGCAGAGCAGGACCTAAAGATTTGCTGTGGGATGTCTCAGCAGCCACAGGGCCAATGACCCAAATAAGAGAGAGCACCCAAATGTATTTGGGGAACAACATCACAGATGCGTTGTGCTCAGTGTGTGGTACCTGAGCTGGGCTGGCAGGATCTCCACGGGTTTTAGCTGGGCTCCAAGACACACAAATATGTGCCCTCTTCTCAGGAGAGCCAGGTCCAGGGTTTCACTGTTATCCAATGCCTGCCTAATGGGATTTATTAAATCAACCAGCTCCTGTGTAATAATGACAGGAATGTGGATTTCCTCTGCTCACTGAAACAGTGCAAAGCAATTAGAGGTGACTCACAGGGCAGGTGGACTCAGCCGTGATCCCAAGAGGGCTGGCCCTGTTCCTGGGATGCAGGGGTAGGGTTGGCTTCATGGGGGTGCCAAGGAAGCAGATGTTTATCAGCACATAATGATTTCTTTGCTGCAACCGGATGAGCATGGAAGGTTCCTCGTTTAGAGGGGTTGCAAGGTGACATCTCCTTATGTGAAGGACCCAAGTAGCAGAGGGCTGTTGCTGATTGGCAAAAGTATTTAAGCTTCCCACCTGCAGCAGGTTGAGCTTCCTGATGCAGCTGCCTGCAGCTCGGCTGCCCCCAGCATGGTCAATGGGAAGGGATCACAGCTCCTGGAGTGGGGTCATTGCAGAGCCTCAGCGCTGGAGGATGCTCTTCTGAGGAGTGAAGGTCAGGAGCAGGTTAACACCAGAATGTGTTCCCTAGGTGTGGGTACGGGGTTTGGTTTGTAGCTCCCTGAATGGTGGGAACAAACATTTCCTCGGTACAATGACTGGAATGATGAAAATTCACTGTCTCAGCCTTAAACATGAGCAGTTTCCTGGTCTGCATTCCCAGCCTGCCCTGCAGATAAAGGCTGCACTGCTCTTTGGTTAAGATAACAGGGAGACAGGCCTGCCCCTGCTCTTGGCAGATCTTAATCTCATGCTCCTGTTCCTAGGCTGAAGTGCAGAGCAGCAGAGAGGGATGCTTCTCAGATCAGGGTATTGTAACTGCGTGTCCTTAAGCCTTTCTTAAGCTGTTAAAGGTGAAAGAAAGCCCCCAGATCCTGCCTTAAAGCTGAGTTCCACCTGGAGCAGGAGGGTGAGAGGTGGGAAGATGTGGCCTTTATCCTGCTGGAATTTTTCCTGCTGTGTTCTCTGCGGAGCCCTACAGCTTCTGCAGCCAGATCCAGGGGTGGGGAACCTGGCTGGGGTCTCATCTACATCACCCTCCCAATGGGGTGAGACGTGAATGCAAACACCGGCACTATGGATTTATGTGTCAGGCTTTAAATGCAAACATCTAATTCAGGAGGAGGTTTCATGGGGGCAGGATGAGTGGTGCCAGGAGGAGCTCTGAGCCAAGTGCTTGGATAGATCTGGCATCTCCAGAGCTGTGGGCAGTGCTCTGATTTCCTGTATCACCCCTTACAGCCACGCTGCTGATCCTTTCTACCTGTGCAAACATGAGAGGACAATCTCTGTTGTTTCCTTGCTCTGGCTGCGCCTTCCTTCCCTTCTATCCACAAAGTGCAGGCTTGAGGATGGAGCCCAGACCTTGACTCTCTGGTAGAACCTGGGAGCACAGGCATTGGCCACTGATTCAGTCCTGCCAAAGGCTTTACAGTGCTTTGTGCTGAGCGAGTTGGCAGGTGCCTGAGCTGGCAGGGAAGGAGGGAGGTCGTCGTGTGGAACAAAGCTCTGTCTCCTGGCAAAACCAAGGAGGGGGTCTGGTCTGCGGGCTGGGGTACCCGCAGTACAGTGCTTTAAAATCACCCTGTGGCACAGCAGTGAGCAATCTGGATGGATGGGGTTACCTGCACGGGTTTCCAGCCGCTGGTGCCGCTCCAAGTGCGATCTCTGAACTCCTTCTCCATGAATGAGCCATCATCAAGGCAGATATTTAAACAATGTCAAAGGCTCTGACCCATAAGCATGAAGGGAGGGTGTGAGTTGCAAAGAAAATAGCACTGTGCTCCTTGTTGCTCACCTTATTCACCTTCTGCATAGAAATGAGTATTAGTAAACCCAGCAGACCCTAAAAATACCCCAACCTTTAGAAGCAGGCACCAAGGGGAGTGTGGTCCTCAAAGGAGAATGTGCAGAAAGCCTTGGTCATGAAAAGAAAGCAGTAGCACCATTGAACTGATGAGGAGTGATCAAGGCAGCAGGCTTTTTTGCTCCTTTGAATTCCCCTGCCATTAACAAAGCCCTAACCCCAATCCCTAGCCTTGAGCGCTCTGTGTTCCCTGCGGTCTCTTGGCCACCTCTGTTTGCTTTCTGTTGGCACCAGAAGTCACCCATTCTGTGGCTACGCTGCCATTGTTTAACTGCAGTTGTGACTCTTCACGTTAAATGTCAAGTGTCAAACCACCCTGAAGTAAACAAGACCTTTCTAAAGATCACCATGACCATTGGCTTCTGTTTTCTGAAGGCTGGTTTCTGCCTCGCTTTGTGCAGGTACAAACCCAGAGCAACCCTGTGGAAGTAACATAGAATCATTCCCATTTCACAGCACAAGTAGTACCACACTGATGCTCCAGGGACAGCAGCTCACCTTCCCAGGGTGAGCACTTGCTTTTCTAATATGACTGCAAATTAATTCCAGACATAATGTGATACCCTGTAATTGAGAGTCCCCTGAGCTGGTACCAGGGTCTGGTTTTGCCAACAGGGAGGATGCAGTGAGGTGGGGATGTTATTGCACCACCAGTAATGGAGATTTAGGGCATCCCTGCTTCCTTTGAAGGTGTGTGTCCTATGCCCCTGTGCTGCTGAAGGTCTCCTTCTCATCCCAGAAATCAGTGCAGTAATAACTTTTCTTTCCTTCTCCCACCTTCCTGCATTGCTTGATATTAGATAGGCCAAAGGCTACATGTGCTGCATTTGTCCCAAAGTTGACTGGATCTTGACAGGCTGAAGAGAGAAAAGATGTGGAGAGGGTGCTGCAGCCCTACTCCCATTTGGGATGTAAATGTGAGCATTTCCTCAGCCCAACCATCAATTCTTCATCAAACTTATAAGCAGGTTCTTGTCTCCGAGACCTCTAACCTGCTGCTGGATAAGACTGAAGCAGGTCAGCAACTTCCCATCGCATTCATACCTGCTGCCAGCCTCGGCTGGCTCTGGGTGTGCTCTTTAGATGGTATGGCAGTGCAAACAGAGCAAGAAGGATGCTAGTAGGAGTTGCAGTGTAAACCCTATCTCTACAAGGCTGAAAGACAGTTCAAGATCAGAAGAAACCGGTTTATTGTGAGGTTTAGGACAACAATTTTTATGCAAATTGCACTTTTTTTGGCAAGTAATGGGGTTGATACAGAACTTGGGATTACAGTTTTAAGAGTACAAATACACAGTCTCATGTTTGACAAACACAAAACAAACTTATTCCCCGGGGAACATTAAATGAGCAAATGTTTGCTAAAATAAATGGACCACAAACCCATTTTGGGGGGTGGGAGGGACAAAACAAACCCAACTTGGAAGCCAAAACGCCACTGAAGAAGCAGCAGTCACATCTTCAGCTTTATGCTCAGGCTGTGCTTTCACTTTGCTTTTCCTGTTCGATAGCTGCCAGCAAAACAGAGGAAACAAAACCATCATCAATGAACACTGTCATGACTCTGTAGGATACACATTTCTGTGGCTGTTTTTAAAGCTAGGGGATGGTAAATCTTTGGCCACCCTGGGAATGCCAACTCATCACCATGTAGGGTGAAGTTTATGATGCACAAACCTCATCTTGTATTGGTAGGGATAATAAACCAGGAATAAGCAGGTATCTTATGTTGAGGGACAGTGTGTCTCCATGGCTATCAATATTAACACATCCTAAGTGGTTAGTGATAGTGTTATAACAGAAACTGCTCACAAATTCTGGTCCAAATAGAGTGAAATGGCATGTTGAATGGGAATTACAACCATTATCTGGCTGCCTGTGCACAGTGCATGTATGGAAGACAATCCTGCATGAGGATAGCTTCCTTCTTAAGGAAGGTTGCCTGGTAGATGAGGATGATGATGGGTTTCTCTTGCAGCCTTACTCCCAGAGAAGGTGCCTGGATCATTCACAGCCAGGGCTGACAGCAGGTACCAGTGGGGGGCAGCAGCTCATCTGCCTGCTAACATCAAATCCAGAGCCCAGGCACCTTTGAGGATGCTGCCAGGGATGCAGAAGGGTACCCCTGTGTGTTTGTGCCTCCAGAGAGGCTGGTAACATGGTAATTGCAAAGAGTCTGATCCTGTTACAAGCAAGGAGCAGAAGAAATGGTCTTGCTTTTAGCAGAAGCAAGAGCAATCCCATCAGAAAGGCTTTTTCAGGCAAAATACACCATTGGTTACAACTACTCGTATCCTTGGCAGCCCAACACAGAGTACAAGTCTTAGTATTATCCCCAGTTAAAGTCAGGGATAAGTTTGAGCCTGTAATCCTGTGATTAGTATTCATTTTGCATATGAACTGCATTACAGATTGTGTCCTTGCCACTCGTAGTTGAAAGAGCCTCGTAAGCACTTACTTTCTTTAGTGGGCAGTGGATTTTTCTCTCTGGTTTCTGTCTTCTTCAGCTTGGTCTTGTCAAACGTTTCAATTTCTGCAAAATCTGGTTTGTCGGACATGGTGGGTGCTGACAAAGAAAGGAAAAACACACCCGGGGTTTCATTAACCAGTGCTGTGCTTTCAGCCATCTGCAGAGCATTTGCTGCTTGGAAGCAAGACTATGAGAATACAATCAAAATGCTTATTCAAATACCACCCCCCCCAATCTACCACCTCGGTCTGGGACCTCTCCCTGAGGCTTGGCTCTTACAGAGTGAAAGAGGAAAGGCATAAATAGGATTTTATCTACATTTCTCAGCTGTAATTTCTAAGAAAAATCGTTTTTTACACATGGAAACAAGCACATCTCAGTAAAGACAAGACAATGCATTAACTGCCAATAACCCACGGTGCCTCCTGACGTAAACCTCTATTTTAAGTAATGCTGTTAACCAGAAAGTCTACAATAAACCTCAAACCCAATCTGAACAAAGCGCTTCAATTCTGATTTGGTTTTAATTCATAGGATTTGTCTTTACTCCAAGCACCCTGTCCTGTGTGCATACATACCCTGTATATGGATGAGCTGCTGTGGACACTTGTGCTTAACAATAGAGGACCGGCTCACCCAGCCCTTTGTTTGCTCTCGCACTCAATATCCCAGTTGCAGGCTCAATGGGTTTGACTATGCTCTATTAGAAGAGAAATCCACAAAGCACAACGACATTCAGCACTTCACCTGTCAAAACTTCCCTAATCCCATCCTTGGTTTTAACAGAAATTCAAGTTAAAATCCAGCCTGGCCATTATTCCCCTTATTTCCACGGAGTTTCCCATCAAGGTGAGGTTCGGGCCGGAGATGGCTGATCTAATTGTATTTTTAGCTTCCTGAAGACAATCCCATTTCATCGCTATCTGCACTGAGACAACAGAAGTAAATATTCACAGGGAAATAAAAGCAATTACAAGCTACCAAACCCACATGGCATTACCGTCTGCTGCTCTCTCCTCAGCTGCTTGGTGGCCGTCTGAGGCAGTGTGAGTTGAAAAAGGTCAGGGTAATCCCTCCTCTCCTCTCCTTTCCTCTCCTCCCCCCTGCCCGAGCCCATCGCTATTAATATTGATTAGTTTAGTGCTGGGAATGCTCAGCGTTCAGGGAAAGGACAGATTGCTGCAGCAGAGAGTGCACGAGGGAGGGAAATGGGAAAACTGACGTGGAAAACCGCCAAAGTACAGCTTGGTTTTTCTTTTTGCCTTTCTCCTCGTTTACCAAGATGAGCATATTGAAGTTTCCCTTCCTGCTCTTCTTTTACAGTGCTGATTTTTGGAGTTAAAGGGAGGTTTGAGATCATTTAAGGGCTGCTGCTTCAGGATTAGTTTGTAGGGAGATTCTGGGTGCATTCAGCATCGTATCTGGGGATCATCCCCAACCTGCTTGCACCCTGTTCTACACCTATACTGGTGGCATTGACCACACTGGAATTGCCTGTAGGAGCATCTTTAGTTGCAGCAAAGGGAGAATGCACTGTGGTGTGATATGGTATAACCCACATAAACCTTTAAAATGGCTAGCAGCCTTTGTCTGTATTTGCAAGGCACATTTTGTATTAGATGTACAAAGAGCCACCTGCTAGAGCTGCTGCTGTCGAGGGCTGAGGACAGCCCTGTGACCTTGACATGGCTCCAGCTATGCAGCACAAAACCTGGGATTACTGGTTTTGGGGTTTGGAAGGGCCTCTCTAGATGCCAGCAGGGGTTTCCCCTTGTGTAACTTTAGATGTCTCCATCTGAATTACTTGCTTAGACCCTAATCAAAGGGAGACAACTAACGTAGGGTGAAGTTAATTGTGCCCTACGAGTGTCCAGGTTTTCCTACTGACTATAAAGAGACAATGAGCTCAGGAAGATGTCTCATGGCTGACTGAGAATGCCAGAAAGGTGCTGTGGATCTTTCTGTTGGCATAATATGTTTAGGTGGAGTGGGTTTGAGACTGATTTGTGTGTCTGGAGAAAATGGTTTTAATGTGTTTAAGCACGGTTTTAAGGACCTCTTCTTCCAAAGTCTGTTTACATTAAAAAAATTAACAGGTTTATGGTTGGACTGGATGATCTTAGGGGTCTCCTTAAAAGGTCTTTTAAAAGGGTAATGGCTTTAAGTTGAAAGTGGGGAGGTTTAGGTTAGACATTAGGAAGAAGTTCTCCCCTGTGAGGGTGGTGAAGTGCTGGCACAGGTTGCCACTGAGCTCAGCCCTCTGCAAAGCTGGCTGTGCTGCTTCTGGACCTAAGATTGTCCTGGCAGCAATGTACCTACATTTCTGGTAGCCTGAAAGCTCTGGTGACTTGTGCAGGCTGGCTCAGTTACCTCTGCACTTGCACTGAACTGTCCACACCAAACCAATGTGTGAGTACCAGTCATAGTTAGGGTCAGGACTCGGTTCCTTTGCTTCCATCCCATTAATTCAACCTATTGCCAAAAATAGAAAGCTGTGCTCTTGACAAAAACCCCCTGAAAATAAGCAGGAAGGCAGCCGCTGGGTGAATATTCAGTGTAAGCCACGGCTGAGATTTGGCACTGAACAGTCTTAGTGTCTGTTTAAAAAGAGAGCATTAACCTCTTCTTGTTAGGGTACACACCAGATTTAGGAGATCAGCAAAGACTATAAAACACAATCTGAATGATACATGAATTCAGGCAGTTCATGAGTTTCAGTTTTCTAAACATTTGTCCATTTTTACAAGTAACAATTAGAATTCTTATTATGAAGACATTACAAGGGCAAAACCTCTTAAACTTTTAGAGTGGCACAAATTCTCTGAGATGCAGAAATGAAGTGTTCAGGACAGCAAAGCAGAATAAACTCACTTCTGGCTTTCTGTGGACAGTCACAGACTGGGCCCCTCACATCCACAGCAGAGCTCAGGCTTTTCTAAACACACAAAGACCGGGTGGCCACACTTGTTTTTCCACCACCACCATTTTAACTGCATGATTTATCAGCAGACCTAGTATTAAAAACAGTTTGAGATCTATTGTTTGGGGTTTTAGGCTGCGGATGAGCAGGTTTTTAATTGATATTAGGTTGGGTTTCTCAGGAAGGTGCAACAGTGTTAGTCCATGTAACATAATGATGAGAAATTACATGTTCCCATCCTCAGTGGAAATTAGTAGATACTCATCTCCATAACAAACATCTTGACCGTTGCATAAAGTCCTTGTCAAGTTTCTGTAGCTTTCAAGTTCAGTACTGTGGTCAAACACAGCTCATGCTGGGTTCAAACCTCATGTTTACATACTCTGGGCCGGACAGACAGCCTTATGTGGTTTTCATAAGGAAAGTTTGCAGTTTGGCCTGAAGGCTTTGTGTACTGCATTGAGGCTGGTCACAGAGGGAAAGATGGGTAGATAAGATTTTACCCAGCTGCCTTTTACTTTCACTGCAGAATGAAATATTTTTGCTGTATGAGCAGCAAAGCAGTTGTTTGGAAGGTTTTTTTAAGGCAGGATTTCAGAGTCTCCACCTTTGGTAAGGAGAACATGGCATTTACCTGGCCTTGGGACAACTGTGGTAGCAATGAACCTCAGCAATGAACTTAACACATCCCATAAGCATAATGCATGTAAAGCCATACTGGCGTGGCTGTGTCTGAAAAGCTGCCTCTGATACAATGGCAATTGCATTTAATTTCACTTTGCTGCCAAAGGATGGAGAGCTGAGTCAAACCTTCCAGGACTGACACCTCTGATTCCAGTGAGTCACCTGCCACCGACAGCATTAAACCGTGCCTGGCAGCACAAGCCATTGAGTGTCTGTCAGACACCCACAGAGAAACAGGGGAAAACAAATATTTGCAACCAGGATGCAGTAATAGGTGAGAGGAGATGTTTAAAGGCAGCTCAAGTGCAAAAGGAACATTCAGAGGAGAGTCTGAAGAGTGTGGCTGGGAGGTTTGGAGCCTGCTGCCACTTGGCTTTGCCACTTGGCTTTATCACTTGGCTGCCGTCACTTAGAAACAGGGAGCCCAGCCTGCATGGGGCTAGGGATGCAGGGACCTATGTATGAGGGCTATGGCCTTTCAATGGGCTGGGAGGATGCTGTGCTCCTGAGAATGCCAAGTTTCATGGAGATTAGGTGGGCAACTGCAAGAAGAAGGGGATTCTTTCTCTTTGGTGCACCAGTGGGAATCAGATCCCATCTCTTTCCATGTGGAGCTGAGGAGGGACAAAGCACCCTACCGCGAGCAGCCGGTTCGAGGAACAGACGCTCGAGCAGATCAGTGTCTGTAGCTGAGCCAATAAGCTGACACAACTGATTTTATAATCACATTAGTGCTGTCTCGAAATACCACACCCACTCAAATATAACAGTGATTTCATTTTCAAAACCTTGTGGTATTTTTGGTGCTAAAGGTAGGGGATTAATTTTTCAAGGTCAAAGGCTGGGCTGGAATCTACAAGCACCCTCATTCCTTTAGGTCCCTATGAGCACTGAGCACCTTCCAGAAAGGTAGCAGGATTGCACGTGCTCTAAACTATCCCTAGGTTTCCCATCCTTAGGGGAACAGGAGGAAAAAAAAAAAGACTACAGCTTTACTGAAAGGGTTTTCTTAGTTCTCTTTGTGCCTTTGTTCCGTCTTGCTGCCAAAAAAAATATCCATGTTTGGGAACAGAGACAGGTTCCCAGGCTAAGAGACAATGAATCCTGGGGGTGTAAGGAAGGAATGATCTCTCTTTGGCAGTGTCTGCCGTAATGCTGTGCTGCTGCTGGGTAAATGCTCGACTCCTGTTTTCTACTGTATGTTTTATCGTGAACTAAGGTGCCTCATTTTCCTTATCGAGACTGTTGAACCTTAAGGGTAGGTGCATACAAAGGATGAGGGCAGAGGATGGTTGTAGATAGTCCTTCTGCTTGGGTTATTGTTTCCAACCCCATGTTTTCAAATAGCTCTGGAGTTTAGACAGTCAATACTAGGAGTCGCCTTGCAGCAAAGAGCAGAAAGAGAAAACATAAGCTAGTGGGAGTGGAAATTTCCTCTCCCTCTCTTTTTTGGTCTTATAAAACTCAGTGAATTTTTTACAAGTTTAAGCAGATGGAGATTCTTGCAACAGAACTTTCGTGAGAGCTGACCCAAAGTGTGTCTTCAGCAGAAAGTACTTGGCTTCAGCCAGGCCTTTTCTAGCAAAACGTGGTGATCCATGTGTGCATTATTAAAGGAAGAAAAATGAATACAAAATGTCCATGTACATGCTTCTCTTCCAAAGGGTGGGGAAAGAAGCATGTGATGTGTTAGTCACATTAGTTACTATGCTATGGAGCACATGACAGTTTGTGATGAATAGGGTCTAGAAATGCTAATTCAGCATGAATTCCAGTCTTTACTAACAGTCTTTTTTGTCTCTGTGTCTCTGGACAGAAGCCTCTCTTGCAAACAGCAGCTGTTAGGGAAAGGGTAAGACAGAGAAGTATTGGGTGAGCGTGGGGAGTGTGCTCAATCACAGTTCTCAGTGCAGCTGCTCTGGACCTAAAGAATCCACTGTTGCATTTCTCACTCCTTTTGCTTTAAACAAAAGGAAAATCACCATTCCTTGTGAAGATTAAATTGTGGCACCCAGTGTGCAACAAATAGATAAACAACCTAATCCAAGATAAACTAATACAATCCAGAGATCTATTAACTTTATATTAACTTCAGATTATCGTTTTGTCTGGGGGAAAAAGACAGTGGGTCTGATTACACGCCACATTTTGCTGGGGTAGGTATGGAGGCCATGGTGTCCTCAGCCTCTGGGCTACAAGGTTGTGGATGTAGTTTTGATGGGTGCCTACCCAGCACTTCTCTTTTATTGCCAAATCATTCCAGTTTCAGCAGCCTGGCGCCTCCTGGCAGCTTAAGTAAGTTTTGTCTTTTGGGGAAAAGAAGATAAACCCCAAAGTTTTTCAGCTGCTTCAGGAAACAGGGCTGCTGAAGCAGAGAAACAAGACTAAGCAGCCAAGTGTCTTTTCTAGTTGACGTCTGTGAGCAATTTCCAGAATCAAAACCTGTATTTCTACTTGAAGGGCTTCATACTTTATCTGTTTCCAAAATCATTTTCCAATTTTATTGGAATTTTTATTTTATTATAATATTTTTATATTATTATAATATTTTATTATAATGCAGAGGTATTACATATTGTCTAGAATTTCAACAATTATGTAAGGAAGGGGTAATCAGTAAGTTCCACATCAGTTACCTTCTGCCTGTTGAAATGAAAGCTGCAAGTATGCTATGTTAAACGCTGGTTTTCTTCTCTAAAGTGTAAAAAGAAACCACGCACACACACAAAAAAAAACAGAACAGGAAAGATGAGATCTTTTCCTCTCAGGGCATCCAAAGTGAACAGTTACAACCTGACCAAACTAGAATGTTTTCACTGAGTACTTCTACAGCTTTTTCCTTACAAATGTATATAATGTGCAGAAATGGGTTGCAGTTTTAAGGTTATGTCTTCATAGGAGGGTTAACTTGAGCTCTATATACTCAAACAGACTCCTCTGGAGTCAGTATACTCTGCATGTGAGTAGCCACACCATGAAATAACATGGGAGCAGCAGAGAGTGATTGTGTTGGCAACAGACAAATTGTACTAACTTGAACTTGAGCTTTCCCTAACTAAGGTTAAAGCAATACAGCAGCTTAAGATCCTTGTGAGTGCGAGGAAAGGGAATTCAGAAGGGATGGGGATATTTAAGCTTTATTCCAAGTTAACTTTTGAGCAGAGACTAGCTTTAGGGCATGAGTTCACGTCCACAGCCCAAACTGGTGAATGCAGAGAAAAGCAAAGAGGAAGTAAAAACCGAAAGTGTGCCATGTTGTCATTTTTGCCTGTCTGATGCATACATTGAATGATTTTTCCCTTTGGATGAATACTAGCTTGCATAAAATTCAAATAACTCAGCTGTCTACAGATGGGGGGAGGGAGTGTGGGAAGAGGAACAGAAGGAAGGAAATGGAACTGAGAAGATTGAATTAACCTTTCAATGTCTTGAATTTCAAGAAGGGAAGAATTATCTCTTCTTAAGTCTGTATGCATGCAATTAAAATGTGAACAAGCCTTAAAAGCCACGTTTGCCCCATATTCTTGGATCTCTAGTTTAAGGACATATCTTACAAAACAAAGGTTCAGATACAGGAGGCAGGAAAAAAAAAATCTTATCCTTTGAACATCTATTTTAATCACAGAACTCTGGTAGAAAAATGAGCAAAAATGTCTGACATTTACATGGAACATGTGCCTTTGATATTGAATTCAGTTTCAAAACATCCTTATGTATGTGTCTAGTAATGGCAGACAATCTTCAAGAAGGTGAATGGTTTTCTCTTCGCTGGTTTCTGTTTCCATGAAATGGATTCTTTCAGGTATCTGCTTGAGCATTGTGAAGTTTCATTTGTAAATGCAGGGCAAAGCTTTAGAAAGGACTTTGATTCTTAAGTGCTCTGCTGGACTCTGTGAGTCAGAAGAATTAGATACCTGCTGATTCAGGAGCCTCCATCAAGAGTTATGGATGTCCAGCATGGCCAACGGTCTTGTGCTGGGCATCCTGAAATAAAGTATTTGTTAGAAAACTTTATAATGCTGGAAAAAACTTAGTTTGGGGGCACATCCCCATTTCTGGATGAAATATGCAGGAAGGAAAAGCATTTTACAGAGCAACTACCTAGAAATTGTTACTGTTTGTTAGTTCTTTGGTATTGAAAGGACTCATGTTTGTCAATACTTTTGCAAGGTATCAATAGGATCCATTTAAGACACAAATTGAGCACTTCCAAGTCCAGGATAGTATATCAAATAATTTGCTTGTAAATGAAAAAATAAACCTAAAAGTAAATACTTTGCTGACATAGGGATAATTTTCCCACGAAATAAAAGCTGCTGGCACACAATATACAGGTATTACAGCAGGCAGTGTCTTGCTTTGATTTCCATTTCCTTCTAGTAAGATAATGACCCAGCATGAAGGCAAAGAATTGCATGGCAGGATACCAGCTTTCAAAGGATCAGGAGGCATTGCAAAATTGATTCAAATTCTGGAGTATTCTAGCTTAGTTTCTACTAAGCCTTGTACAACAGTGAGCACAGTTGGTATAGGGATATTTTACTTTCATTTGCTTCATTTTCTGATGAGAAGTAACACAGGGCAGTTGCTCGAATTAGACTTAAATGGAGATGCAAGTGTTCAGAGAATATTTATTCTAAGGTTGTAATAGGTTAGGACTGACATTGGGGATCCATGATGGAAATATGGCTTCAGTTCTTCTGCAACAAATACTGGTAATCATCCCTTGTGGTCATGAATAGCTCTTCCTGAAAACGAGGGATTTTTTTATTAGTAATCATCTCAGATCTACCAAGTTACTTTGTAGAATCTCTGTAAAACTTTAAGGCTGAACAACTTGGCTGGACTTGTAAGATAACCCACTGAGCTATAGAAATGGCTCACCCTTCATGGTGTGGCTCTGGATATGGATTTACTGATGAGATAGGGATGCCATGGCACTCTGGGCATGGGGCATCTGCCAAGCTCCTGGAGCTCTGCAGCAGCTGGGGAATGGTCACTGTGCAGGGCAGTGCACTGTCATATGTCCTGACATGTGGGTGACAGTCCTATGTCACACGATGGGACTGCAACCATGCACTGCACGTACCGGGGACGCTCTGCATGTGCCTCTTTGTTCAGAGGGGGAAATGAGCCTGTGTAAGCTCCACTCTGTCTTGTCTAGCCTGCTGAAACTGGGCTGGGTGTCTGCCTGCATGTCGTGTAAGCAGGAAGTTACAAAACGCTACCATAAAATTTGACCTGTGCCCTGATAAACACAAAGGGGACAGATCCCACATCACTCCATTGTAATTTTAAGCAGACACTTTTGATTAGCTCTATTTTGGGGGTGTAACCACACAGCCACTCATTAAGTCATTGTTTCCCTTCTCTCTATATTTACTGTCTTAGAAAAGGTGTCTAAAGCATCAGGACTCCCAGGTTCTCCTCAACCTTTCAGAAACAGGCAGCGAGAACACAAAGTGAGCAGAAAAGACTAAAATGGCAGCTTGGGACTGCATATGTCTGCCCCTGCAATGAACACTGGAAGCGTTTGAAAGGGAGGTAGGTTAAGCTGGCACAAATCAGGGCACTTGGAGCCAGTTCAGAGGAGGGAAGACGCTGCCTTGGACTCCAAACCAGTGAGCAGGTGCTGTGCAGCGCCTGCCTACCTGCCTGCCTCTGCTGTCTGTCTCCTCATGCTGCATGTGTTTTGTATGTCAGGTTTCTTGCCATTTTCGTCCTGTCAACTGGCCAACATATCTGCTGAAAAGCCAGCTGGAGTCCGTGCTCTCCCTTGTTTCATCAACAGAATTGCCAGCTTGTTCTGATTCAGTATCTTTATTGTTGTTGACGAGGCTAAACGAATGAGAAAGAGCACAGCTATGTATACAAAATACAAAGTTGGAAACCTCAGCCTGATGCGAGGATATGTCATTAGCTGTTCAAGTGGAGAAATCTGCTGTGGAAGCAAACTGGCTGCAAGTACAGACCTCCCGAGAGCTCCATATCCCCTGACCCTACCCATTTCATCGTCTTTATACAGCACCTCCTAATGATACCACAGCTTTTAATAGGGAAATACAGGTTTAGATCTTATTAAAACCTAATCTACTGTGGGATTGTGATTTTCCCTTCTTTGGAGTCTAATTGTAAAACCTCTCAATGAGCGCTGTTAAGTATGTCTAGATAAATTTTAGAATCCATGTTGGAAAACCTGAAGCAAACCCCTCGCAGCTATTGGCAGTCCTTCAGTTTCCATTAATCCCATCCTACGTCTTCACGGGGTTTTTTTCCTATCACATATTGTCAGTTTTTCACAAGGGGAAAAGAAAAAAAAAAAGCTTTTCCTGCGAGGATTTTTTAGGAACTAAAATCGAAATTTCCTTAAATGCTTTATGAAACCCACCTCCTATGGCTGCTGGCACCGTATGACAGAGAAAGCTGTTGTAGTTACAACATGGCATGTGGGAACCGCAGACTGCGAGGCACGGCTTTTAACACTTCTACTGCAAGCTCGCATCTCCTCACTAACTTATGCTGACTTAGTTTAAGGGTGCTAAATTGTGTATTTTGAGACGCATTAGCTCTTTGTCAAAGGGCACTTCATTACTTGTGGTGCACTTACATGTTGGAAATGTTTGGGAGCGATCACTTTTGATGCTTTGATTCAGGAAATACTTAAATACGGTTATGAGAAATGGAGACTCACAGAATGAGCTGGGTTGGAAAAGACTTTTAAGATCATCCAGTCCAACCGCTCCCCAGCACTGCCAAGGCCACCACTAACCCACGTCTCTAAGGGCCTTGTCTACGTGGCTTTGAACACTTACAGGGATGGTGATGCCACCACGTCCCTGTGCAGCCTGTTCCAATGTCTGACTACTACTCGGTGAAGAAATTGCTCCTAATAAAAACTTTAGGTTGGATATAAGGAAGAAGTTCTTTACCGTGAGGGTGCTGAGGCACTGGAATGGGTTGCCCAGGGAGGTTGTGAATGCTCCATCCCCGGCAGTGTTCAAGGCCAGGCTGGACAGAGCCTTGGGTGCCACGGTTTAGTGTGAGGTGTCCCTGTCCACGGCAGAGTGGTTAGAACTGGATGATCTTAAGGTCCTTCCCAACCCAAACCATTCTGTGATTCTAAGCAGTGGTGACACCAACTGCGGTCATTCCCTGGACACCTCACAGCCCGCCGCAGTTATTGCAAGGCTGACGAAAGACAGAAAAACGCCAGTCCCCGGGTGCCGTGCGACAGTGCCTGAGGCGCCGGGCAGCTCGCTGCCGTAACGGACAGCAGCCACCCTGCTCGGGGCCGTCGGTTCGCCCTCATTGAGGCACCATTCCCGCCCGGGGCCCCGCTCACGGCCTGAGGCGGACCCGTTGTTACCGGTAAGACCCGGGCCCCCTCAGCTCCCCTCAGCGCGGCCCCGCCCCTCCCCTCACCACGTGACCCTGAGGGGAGGGGAAGGGAGGGGGGGGGCCGGTCGCGCGCGCGCTGCACCTGTCAGTCAGCGCGTCACTTCCGCCAGTTGCCGCCGCCGCTACCGTTGAGGACCCCGACTCCCCCCCCCCCGCTCGCGGTAGGCGCGAACGAGCGGCTGAGGGGGCACTGCACGGCGGGCCGGGGCGAGGGCACAGCGGCGGCGTGGAGAGGCCTTGGGACGGCAGAGCCGAGCGGAGAGGAGAGGAAAGGCCCGCGCCGGCCTCCGGGGTAGGAAGAGGCGGAGGAACCTGCTGCTTGGTGTGCTGAGGACGGCGGGGAGGGAGAGTCACCCGGCAACGGTGAGGGGGCCGCTGGGCGCATGCGCGGTGCTGTGCGGGCCGGGGGTTCTGGTGGTCATGGTGGTGGTGGTGGTGGTGGTAATGGGGGGATGTCCGCCCTTCAGCCGAGGGGAGGGCGGTCCAGGCCGGGTGTCCGGTTCGGAGGTTGTTGAGGGGTAGGGACAGTGTGTCGTCAGGCTTCAGGAACCTTCTGGCACCGGTACGGGAGAGGGAACTTCCTCGTGTGGGCAGCGGCGGGCGCGCCGCAGGGCTGTGCGGTGCAGAAGTTGCTAGAGCCTCTCGGAGGGAGCTGTCAAGCGGTGCGCCCCGCTGCCCGGGTTGCACTTGTGTGGCTGGGAGCTCGGCGGCAGCCCTGGCAGCCTGCAGGGTTTTCTTGGCTCTTCCAGCAGAGTTGTCTGCCGAGCCTGTTCCCTCCTCCCACGGTGGATCAGTTCTGTTCCCCCCCCCCTGCGATGGGGCTTGGCGCGCTGACAGCGTTAGCCTGGTAGCTCCCTGCCAGCGAAGTTGTTCTCAAGAAGTTAAAGAAAGGTAGTCACTAAATCTTGCGTGAATAAGAAGGCAGCGCTAGCACCGAGAACACTAGCTTATGGGCACGGCACTCCATCCTCTGACTAAATGTATCTTCTGAGGAATCTGTCAGTGTGTCCATTGTTCTTGGAAGCTCCTTAGGGATTTAAACTTTTGAGTGTAAATGCTTCTTGCTAGCAAAAAGTTGCTTCAGTATGAGATGCTCCAGTGTTAAGGTACTTCTTCCAGGTTTGAAAAAAGCACCCAACCACAAAGTAATTGCAATCAAACACTGCAACTTGAACTTTTAATACTTAATTCTTTCTCTGGAGTTCCGTGGTCTGGCAGCACTTCTAAATTTGAACAGGGGAGGGGAAAAAAGTAACGAATGAAGAAAGTGAATAGCACCAAATCACTCTTGCCTGTTCAAAAAAAACCAAAACTGACAATATAAAATGCAACACAGTTGTTTATTTTTTTTTCAGGCACGTATTCCCAAGTGTCATCAGGGATGGAATAGTTAGTCTGTGACTTCGGAATAAATTGTTGAACTGGATAAGCATTTAGGGTTGAAGTTTTTCTGTCTTCTGTGCAGTTTAATCTGCCAGCATAAAAAAAGAAAAGAAAAAGCTACTTTGTGGGCCTATATTATAACAAATTCACTGTCTTAGTCTGTTTGTTTCCTTTCTCCTTTTTTTTTTACTGCTTATTACCAGTAAACTACTTTATGTATTCTTTGCTGCATAGCTTTGAAGGTATTTACGGTATATTTTTACCTGCTTTGTCTGGGTTTTGCATGTTGTCTAGCACCATAGGAATCCTTTCCTTGTCTTGACAATGTTACAACAAGGAGTCAAGTATCCCGATGTTTTGAAAGCATCGAACTGGAAAGTCACAATGTTATTTTAGAAAAATCAGTTGAGTGTTTCAAGGTTGCATTTAAAGATGTTGACCAGGAGAAGCTCCTGATAATTTCTAATGCTTGCAGACTCTGACATGGACAATGTGTCAGAACAGCTGAGCTTAGGAAGTGACAGTTTGTATCTGCTGAGTCAGTTTGAGCGCTCACTGTATGCACTGTAACATTGGAGGACCTTCTAGTAGCTCATAAAAAGACTTAACATTTATGGCTCATAACAGGAGACCCGTGCAAGCAGTGAAGTTCTCATGTATATAGCAGCATGTTTGCAAAAGCAGGTGAGGCTGAAGAAATATTCCACACATTTAGAACAGACAGTAACTGTAACCTTTTGTGTGTGAAGGCTTTTTGTGGTGCTTCTCCCCTTTTCAAATACTCAACTTTTTGATCTCTGCTGAAATGTTTATCAGCAGTAATGCCCTGTTCTCGGACTCATTAGAAAGTGCATAAAATCTGCCAAGCCTCTTCTAGTTTCGATTTTTGTTATTATTCCTCTTTGGTTCTTGTTTTGGTTTCCCCTCCCCGACCCTGCCCTAAGAAGCTGTAGCTCTAAGGAAGAGGAACTGCTATCGGTAGAAGAATGCCTTCAAGTTATCCTTAAATCCTGTGAATAACACCAGGTTATGTTTTGCTGCCATGTTAGCATATAAAACAAAAGTCTAGCAGCCATTAGGATGAGAGTGAATCGACTTCTTGCAGGGCAAGGCAGTATTTGCATCTGTGAGGGTGGAAGATGGTAAACCATTTAAACTTCTTTCTCCCCCCCTTGTATTGCAGGCCCAGTTCTATATTTATTAATCATTTCAAATGTGGAAACTGTTACTTAAGAGCTAAAAAAAATAACCCTTTATCCGGGACATTTGAGGAGGAGATATAGAATTGAAGGAGTATTTAATCTTCTGTGAAGGGCCGTTAAAGAGGGATATTTGTTACTTGTCATGCAGTTTTTAAAGTAATGAATGTTTCAGTTATTCAGCAGAGAGGCTGTATGTCTGGTGTCAAAATTGTATCCAGGCAGAGAATCCAGGAATTCTGCATTGTTCCCTGAAAAGTCAGTGAAACTGGGCAAGTCATTTTGAGTTTCTTGCTGACCATTGCTTTAGCAAATTCAGATTTGCCTTTATACTTTTGTACTGACCTCGTAGCCAACTGCTGGGATTTGTGAGAGTTTAGTCAGTTCAGATGAATTCTGTGTATTCTTACAGCCTAAAAGAGAATCTGTTTGTTCCTGCATCTATTTTTTGTAAAGCTGTGGTTTTTTAAGTTTAAACTCCGTAGTTCAGGTGATGATGGTGCTGAAAGCCTGTTCTGCTTGCAACATATGGGTGGAGTCATTCAGTGCAAGAAATGGGCAGTATTTTGCACCTGGATCTAGGACCATATTCTGATTATAGTGAAATTAATAGTTCTGATAGTAAGCAAACAAGGCTGCTCTTGAGGTATCTTGTATCTCACATGTGAAATTTTATACTGTACATTTGTCTTAGAAAAAAGAAAACTTGAGCTTAAAAATAAAGATACTGCATTATGTTCATGTTCACACAGCTTGTAACAAAGACTGTGCCTGTAGAGGCTTTTTGGTATTGAGGGTTTTATTTTCCTTGCTATCTGGAGCTTTGTAAGGACGTTAGGGTGGGGCAGCTGCTCGGTCAGAACAGAGGATCTGGTGGGAGCCCTGAATGGATTGTCCAGGTTCCAGTCTCCCTACCTGCTCTCTTCATATGTCTTTTCTGTTCAGTGTGTTCCCTGCAGTGTGTTTGGGATTAAAATTTGTGCTCAGCTGTGTAGGATAATAATACTTGGACAAAATTGAAAAGATGAAAGCTGGAATCTTATGAATGCCGTTCTTTCTTCCTTTATTTGCCGCCTTTTTTTTTAAGCATGTATATTTGAAAGGGTTTTTTTTTCCCCTTTTTGCTGAACTTCACATTTAATTAAATCTTTTGTTGTCTTGTCACTCTTTTATTGTCATTGGGTTACTTCATTTTTAGGCTGCAGTGTAATTTCTAACCTTGTGATTCTGGTGGTATCTTCAGATTTGGTCATGGCCAAGTTGTGACAAGAATGGGTTGTGGAGGAGACCTCATTAGCAGTCCCCTCTCTTCTACCCTCTCTCCCCCTTTCTTTTCTCTCCCCCTCTTCCCTAGCAATTCAAAGAGTCATTGAATTCTTCATTAAGATGTCTTACTCCTTCAGTGGGGATGCTGAGACTCTCCTTTATTTTGGTGGCACATGGTCATCGTTATGACAGAGGCAGTGTTTCCATCGCGAATGGGCCATTCTGTAAGGTGTTGAGTTCCAACGTGAATTTCTGGTTACCTGCTCAGGAGGGAGAGAAACAGGTTGATGATAAATGTATGTAATAGGATAACTTATGTATAATAAATTAAATGCATTATCTATTTATAGTTTGCTTTTTCTGGTATCTCTGTGGTAGCTTGACTTCTGTTCCAAAGTCTGTCTTTAACAGCAGTGACAATTGTTAGGCTGCTTTGGGTTTATAATGTGAACCTTTCAAGCTGCATAGTTTTACTGATAATTTCTTCCTGTCTGTTACCTCAGTGTACTTTTATAACACTATTGCACTTAAGTTATTATCTGATGTAGTGGCAATTATACATTTGTGGTTGGTGGAGTACAGCTTTACTTTGGGGGGAGGCAAGTAGCATGATCATAATTAGCTGTTACACAAGATACAAAAGCCTTTTTATTTATTAACTACTGTTGTTAAGAATGTGACGGGATCTGTGTGAGCAGGAAGTTTCTTTATAATTCTGCACATGTGCATTGGCAGCAGCAGCTGAGAGCAAATCTGGCGGTGTTCAGTGGTGGGTGTGAGGCAGTGAGCAAACATCGACTTCTTTCTGGTATCGCTGATGGTTTTATTGAATTCCTCCTGCTACAGTATAGTTGTAGAAGGATTCCGAGTTGCTGTAATGCTGTTTAAAAGCCTTTGGAGTTCATCTAGTAAGTGAATATAAAATACTATTTTTGCATATCAAACCACTTGAAAATCAGCTCACATTTTGGGGATCTCTCAGCTTGCTTTTTTAAAATGTAAAATCGTTTTGGAATGTTGCTTAAATCAGTTGCTGTGTTTAAGGGTTTATTAATGCTATTGCAATGCAGCTGCTAAATGCTTAATTTGGTGCTTAAAATTTGAACCTTTGTAGGTTTTGGTTTTTTTTTTTCGTTATTTTGCATTTCATCTAGTCAAAGCCTGCCCACTTTCCTGCCTCTCATGAAGATCTATGTTGGATGATGGGCTTTTTCACAGAAAATCTAATCGGGTGCTGGCAGCTGAAATTGTAGACTAAACTTTAATGACTGGAAAACAAATCCTAATCAATACCGTGGTTTCTTGGTTTGCAAGTTTTAAAAATAAAATCCCAAATTTCATCAATTGTAGGAATATATTTTTTCAGAGGAGCTTTCGTGCGTTGTTTTGTTGCTTCCTTCCGTGGTAGGGACATTGAGGCTTATTTTGAATTGGTCTAATTTGTAAATTAGGTAGCTTGCTACTGCATTTTCAGGAAGCAAAAATTGCATTCTACTAAATCTGCTGTTGTATTTTTTTGTGCTTTTATTTGCATTGTCACTATAACCAGTATTTTGAGTGTTTTCTGAGTGCTAGTGGCAGATGATGAATTTCAGCTAATTGAGGTCGTGTGTGTGTGTGTGTGTGTGAGAGAGCACATGTGAAGGCATGTACATGCAAGTAGCGAGTTTATTAAATAGCTGGTGTTCCTGCTTCTGCTGACTCCTGTGATTGTGTGCAAAACTGCCACAAGCTTGTTGGCTTTTGGTTCCTATTTGAGCAGAAAGCAGACGTGTCAATGAAGAGTTAATAACCATGTTAAGAAATGAAGGGAGCAGGAAAGTCAAACGTGCTTGAAAAGACATTTATTCTGACATGGTTTCCTTCAACACTGCAAGTTAAATTCTGTAGTTACACTTCGTTTAAAACTTTCTGCCTTCATGGGAATGAGGAATAAATTCTTAAGAAGTCCAGCTTGTGAAATTTGAAATAACAGCTGAGCCCAATTGTTTGATTTGCCAATCCAGACTTTTGACTAAAATGCCTCCCAATAGCTGATTTCCCTTACAAGCAGAGCAAATCTTGCTTTAAGAACCTATTTCAAGCTAATCTTCTGGTTTTAAAATATCTATCCTTAAACAGTTTTTGACTACTCATTTTAATGGGTACTTAAATGTTGCTTTAAAATTGATGATCCTTTTTACATGAAGGATATTCTGTTTGTATATGTAAGCACTTGCCCAGCTCTGCATGTTTTCAGCTATTCTCTTGAGACAAATAGGATTTGTCCTTTTGTGTGTCCTGAGTTTGTGGTAGTGCTCTTTTTGCTAAAAGCTTGGGATAGGAGTTTTTTAGGGCTTTTAACTTCTATTATTTTTTTTTCTCTCTAGCTGTGTCTCCTGTCCCAACCTGCCATCTTTTCAATTTTGACTGGATTAATTCAAATGAGCAAAATGCTCTTTATTTTTACTTATTAGCCAAATACAAGCTGAAAATCAGATGAATGAAGGCTCCTTTTATCTTGCTAAAACTTGACAGCAAAGAACAGAGTGCTGGTTGCCATTTTTTAAAGCCATAAACTGTGTGTAGCAGTTGCCAAGTGAGGCTGTGTGTTCTACAGGGGGCTGGTACACCAGTGTCCCAGGCAAACCCTATGGCTCATGCTTATGCCTGACAGCTGGATATGGGTGATATCCCTACATGAGAAAAGTTTTTGTGACTCCGAGTTGGAATCTGTGTCATAAGTTTAGGCCATCAGTTTGAAATTCTTAGGATCTGTTATAACTGAACATTTCAAACTTAGCTGGAAACAAACTGCTTCATTTGGGTTTAAAAGTATGTTTTCTATATGCATCCAGAGGGATATAACGGATTTTTGCTAGTTATAAGAAAGTCATGTAAGTAACATAATAGATGATTTTATTTATCAAATATAAAGTAAAAAAATAAAAACTTGGAAGCACCTTAATTTTTTTTTGAGGAATTCATTTGTAACTAAACCTCCTTGCCTGCAGAAACCATCCTCCTTGGAGTGGAGGATGTGTATGGGTTCTGTTTGGAGCCAGCGTGAGGGCATGTGGGTGGGTGACAGGATGCAGCACTGCAGACTGAAAAAGCCAGTCTCAACCTGAGGTGTGTTTCCTGAGAAGTAGGGGTAAGCGATTGCCCTTTAGCACTTTTATTCCTCTCTCAAAATCTTACTTAGTTTTTACTTTTCATGTTAAAAAAAAAAAAATCACTGATGTCTCCTAATCCCACAAAATAATATATTAAAAATAGAGCAGAATGGCAGACATCGTTAGCTTTGGTTTTGGCTTCATAGATATGAATTTCTTGCTAGATAAAACAAGCAAATAAAAGAATTGCTTAAATAGTTGAGACTTGTGGCAGAAATTCTACAGGCAGATGAATGTTTTCATTCCTGTGGCATGGTTTCAGTTTGTAGCCTTTTTTTATCTCATTTTTACTTCTTGTTTTTTCATTCCTTTGCTTTAAAGGAAGGTGGTGGAGCCCTGAGGACCTCAATTTAAAAAGACATCCATATATTTGTAATTTAGCCAGTAATGTAAAAGCTGAGCTAATTTTAAGTCTAAACTTTCATATGTATCCCTCAGACACTAACAGTTAGCTATGTATTCTGTGTTTTCTTTAGTGGCATTTCATATGTGGGTGTGAATACTTTTTTGGTTGCCAAGATAAGTGAATGCTATTATGATGGCAAAATGAGACTTGTGGTGCTGTTTTCCCAGCAGACTCTTGCCTGGTACTTGCCTTATTAACAACAGCTACATCAAAGAAACAACAACAACAAAAAGCCCCCAACAAAACAGCAAAAACCCCAAAAAACCTTTTTTAATAAGGGATAAGGGCACTGAAATACATGGAATGAAACTCAGTGTTTTACCCTCATTTAAGGTTCTTGGGGACATAGTATAGTTTGGTTTTTTTTTTCATCTTCTTTCAAAATTACTGTAAAAGATGCTCACAATAAGGTGTATTTCTAGTTTTCTGTAGTTACATTTTGTAGAACGTCAGTGTAGCTTAGGGGATCTTTATAAGTGTTTGTAGTAACAAGGGGGGAGGTAGATGAGAAAGGTGCAACCAGGCTATTTCTTATAAAGCACAAGCTGATGTGTTGTTTTAATTACTGTGGTTCCCTTGATAGGACTTGTGAGTCATGTAGGCTGTGAAATTAGGAAGCACATGTTCAAAAGGGTCAGGATAAAAGGGGCAAAACTGCAGATAGTTGAATGGATCACTTCCTGTTTCCTGAAATGTTTAATCATGGCAAAAAAACCCCAAACAAACCCAAAAATTAATCTCTCCCCAGGGTCTTGCTTAGAATTTGTAAAAGATTCTGGAAGTAATACTGTAGGTTAGATATCTTCTCCTAGTTTTCATACATTGTCTGCATTAAAGTTGTGGACATCTTGAGTCAAGGGAGACCAAGTGGAAAAGCTGTTGATCCATATAAGAAGAGAAGATACATAATTATTTCTGAGCCTTTCC
>JBCJKH010053430.1:9321-25703 GCA_039877255.1 Loriculus beryllinus
AGTTTCTATAAGACTTGAGGTTGCCAGCTGGGGAAACTGTGCCAAGGGTGAAAAGTGCACTGTGAGGAAGACTGCTTGCTTTCTCTTGAAGACCCCTGCCCACGACCATTGGAGGGCAGTGTGCAAGTGCCAAAAGGGAGGAGACTTATGGTAATCAGTACTTAAACTAATTGTAATATCCCTGCCAAACTTTTGGGAACCTAATGAATATGTATGTTTGTGTATAATAAATATCCGGCTTGTTGAGCTCTCAGTGTGCGAGGTAGGAGGAGCGATCTCCCTTGCACCCGGCACCGCAATAAACATACCTGCTTTATAACTCTCTGAGAGTTGTTTAGTTCTATTCCATAAATCACCACCTGGAACCAAATGGCAACAAGAAAGTCTTCTACAGGTTTAGCAGCAACAAAAAGAACACTAGGTAAAATGTAGGCTAGTTGCTGAGTAAGACAGGGTAACAAGGGACATGGAAAAGGCTGCCATACTCAGTGTCATCATCTTCTCAGCCTATACAGGTAACACCTGCCTTCAGTAATCTCCATCCCTGAGACCCATGTAAAAGTCTGGAGCAAGGAAGAGAGAGGAGGATCAGGTTAGGGATATATTTAAACATCAGACACACATGAATCCACAGAACCTCGTAGGATGCACTCACAGATGCTAAGGCAGCTAGCTGATGTCACTCCAAGACCCCTCTCTACTACTTGAAAGGTTCACGGCAACTGAGAGGTTCCTGAGTTTTATAAAAAACACAAATATCACTTCTATCTTCAAGAAAGGCAAGCAGGAAGATCTAGGGAACTACAGACCAGTCAACCTCACCTCAATGCTAGGGAAAGTCCTGGTGGAGCAAATAATTCTGACAACCACTTCCAATCATATGAAAGACAAGGAGAAGGCTGGGAGTCATCAGCGTGAGTTTATGCAAGGCAATTCTTGCCTGACCACCATGACAGACTTCTACAATGCGATGAATGACTCGGTGGATATGAGGAGAGCAGTGGATATTATTTATCTTGACATGAATAATGTTTTTGTTCTGAGTCTGTTCCCATACGATCTCATATGCTTTCTGCCTTCAGAGCGCACATTTGTCCTCAGTTTGATCCTGAGACTGTTGCTGAAGCTATGCCTCCTTTTCATGTAACACAGTAAGCTTTTACACACACAGTAAGCTTGAGAGCAATGGACAGGAGAGATCAATGAAGTTCCCCACAGGAACAGAGAAACCAATTAACCTCCAGTGCAAGTAGTAGAAGAGCATCACTTCCTTTAATTTCTGCTGAGATCCGTATCAGAGAAAATCATGAATACTGCAAAGGGCTTAACTACAGAGGAACAGCCAATATATGTACTGTGGGCATCTCTCTGATCAAAAGCACCTCCATAAGAAATGAAAAATGGTCTCCCCAGCATCCAGTTTCTTGAGATGGGCAGGAGAGCAGCCATGTAAATTCATGCCATGCCAGTATCACAACAGTGTTACTGTAATCAAATGTGTGCACCAGTGGATAGTATTTTATGTTTATAGCCAAGCTTCCATGCAATCTTTGTTCATTAACATGGAACTTGATCTGGCTGATACTCATGCTCAGTCTTTACAAGCACACTCAAAACAAGTAGAAGACTTATTTAAACCTCCTGTGTCTAGTCATAGCCTATAGAAATAAAATGGCCAATTAGGTTTCTAAAAACTGGAAATCACTCCATTCAAAGATTCAAGCCTTAAGACTAAACAGAGTAGGTATTACTGTTGAAAAGTGCTTGCAGAATAGGATCCCAAAGCAATTTTTTTTCAACACTGGAATTTCAGTCTGTTCAACTCTGACACATGGCACCGACCTCGTCTTACCACCTAAACAACAAGGAAACACAATCCAACTATAGAATTGTTTCTATGGCATTATGTGTCATGAGGTTAATGCCAATCTGATTGAAACACCATCTGGGCATAATAGATTTTTGAGATAAGTACATATGACACTCTGAAAGGACATTCTTCAAAATATGAAGGCTGAGGCATGATGTTGAAGTATACTTCTCTTACCAACCCTATTGGGAAAGCACCAGAAAAACCAAGCAACTGTGAAAAAACAATTCATTTTGTATGAGTCTCTTCCCTAAGAGCCATAAAAATCTCACATCCAAGGAAAAGCCTTATTTGACAATTCAGGCTACAAATGTCATTTGAATCTGGGAAACTTAATTCTCCCAACCTCTCCACCCTCCCCCAACCCTTTTTTTTTTTGTTTGGTTTTTAATCTAATTGGAGTTTTTACTGAAATCTACATCAATCCTTCCCAAATTCCTAATGGCACAATCAAATGCAATAGACAGTGGTTTAAGAATTAACCATAGAGGTTGTATGAAAATCTACTTTAAAATGACATTAAAAATTTACTTTCCCCACTATGAAGGGTCCACATGAGATTAATAAAACATTCCTATATTTTATCACTTCAGGTCATAATATTTCAAGTGTTTTTAGGCATTAATACAAGTATCCCTATGCAATCAAAAATGGAAAATCAATTCTTGCAAGAGAAATAAAATTCCTTTTCTATTTTTGAATCTGACATACATGTATTTTCTTACTGAAGAAAATCTGAGGTATTGATTGTTCTAGGTATGTAACATAGAGAGCTACAAACATGAAGTGAAAAGGCTATGCCTGTACATCATCAGCCTCTAAATACTTTCATTCTTTTTTTCTATTGCAAGTACTGCAGGTTTTATAGCAAAATGAATGAACAAAATTCTTGATTCTCCTTCACTTACTGGATACCAACCCACTGCAATATTGATGTGTTGATGAACCAGAGCTGACTTCTCGCATATTATCTACCAGCTACACAACAGCTGCTAATAAAACACTTTCCCTAACTCCTTTACACTTTATATACTATTCATATATTCAGTAGGAACACCTTGGGTCTTAACAGAGCTGACAATATTTCTGTAATCATAGTAAATTTCATGGCTATTAGTTTACTTAGAGGAAGATCACTGTTTGCTTTACAAGACACTCAAAGAATCTAAGTAGTCATGATGTTTCAAGTATTTTATAAAACAAAAACTCTTTATGACTTGCTAGTGACAATTTCTCCCCCAAATCTTCACATACATATTTTTTGGACCAGAATGACAGACGTTGTGGTAGTGTAACTCTTCTCAGCCTACTCCAAATGCCATGCAAATGCCTATGAACTAAATTACTACTCAGCATGAGTAATTTTATCAGTCTGGTCTCTTACAGGTGTGGTAAATTCCTCTGTAGTGTAGCACTTCAATTCATTAGTATTTTGTTGACTGTGTGAGCACATCTAATCTAGCCTTCAGTAGCCCATCCACTTAGCAAATTGATTTTAATAGAACTGTCAGGTTAGATTTTGTTTGATTGATAAATAGCTAATGTTTGAATAGGAAAGGATCAAAGTGCATCAATTCGGCTATTTGTCCCCTTTTGGTACACGTACTTCAGAAAAAACAAAACAAACCAAGTAACAACAAAACACCTGACTGACAATTTTTACAGCTAGTAACAAGAAAGTAGTCTCATGTCTACAGTGCAATGGTTATGGCATTTTTTCAAGAATGGTGATCAAAGCTTCTGCCATTTGCTTCAAGCAGCTTTATCCCCTTCTACAAGCACAGGTATCAGAGGTGAAGTTAACTCTACTGAGGACTAGACAGATTACATGCCTTCCTGTTACAAATCGTTAAGCTATCATAGTGACAATGCTAAGGAAATATAGTTTTAATAGACATATTATTTTATTGAGTATATTAGAAGATGTTTCAGCAAAGCTGCTGAGCAAAGATACAACTACATTTTAGCCTTCAAGTTTGCTGAAAGTGTGCTCCCTCTGCCTGCAGCTTTTGTTTGATTTCTCTAGCAGCTACTTTCTGTAAAGTAGGACCACTTGCTTCTCTTACCAAATGGTCTGCTCTCCAAAGAGACATGCAAGCCCTCTATGGACATCAATCTTCAAATGACTTATTTATTTAGAAATAAAACTTACTCCAAAAGCAGCAACTGATTTCAAAAACAGAATAAGTACTATGGGTGTATTTTTGCATCTCAGAAACAACTTTTTATAATAAAAGTAACAGTAAGTAAAGGAGAACACATACTATTCATGTTCACAGCCTCACACATTTTAAGGTCTCATATAGACTATATGTTTAGTTAGATATTATTAACACTAGGAAGTCTAAATACACTTGCTTACTGTGACAGCCTTGTAACTGCTACATGGAAATTTCAACAGGAAACCACACACACAGAAAAAATATATTCCCATGCACTTTTGTAAATGTCCTTGTTCCTTTGCAGGTAATGGAAATGACAGGAGCTTCCCCAGGATGGCCAACAAGTTTGCCTCTTTATCATCAAATATCTTCTGGAGATAGCAGAAAGGCTGAAAACCAGCATGTCTTACTAAGGAGTATAGCTTTTCCCATTTTCCCAACATTTATCAGCCATGCAATTTTATACCACAGATAAGTGAACCCATTTCTTGTCCATCTTACCTCACGCATTCTAGTATTTATCTATTGACTTAATAATCTTTTCTTTTTCACTGTTCTCCATGGGTTTTTTTGGCACAAAATAAAAATATCACTTGATATCAAAGGGAATATTTTAAAGATTAAAATTAGTGAGTCCTGTAGCACATTTTTTGTTTATAGGGAAACATCATACACTGTGCCCCTCCAGATAAAATAGAATCAGAGTCAACTTCAACATAGTGAGAAACACAAACTTGAGAATGTGAGACACAAGAATATGAAGACCTGATTCACTACAAGCCTGAGACATACCCATTCAAAAGGTCCCTGAACAACTCAGCATTAAAACTTTTATTATTCTAGCAGGTGGCATATTACCATTCTTACAGAACGATAATTTTCCTTATTACCCTCTTGACTGAACATATAACACAGCAATATGAACCTAATAATCCCTATAAACAGTTCTATTAACAACAGAGCTTGCTATTTAAGCACACATAATGTGGTACCAGTGCACCTGATTTTTTTAATTGATGTATTGTGCTACTGTATATGGCTGCTGAATTTTGACAATTACAACAATGAAATCAAATAAAGCACTACAGGGCTTTAACCTCTAACTTCTTAGCATATTTATTCAGATGTTAATCAACCTAAGTTTCTTCATGTGTCCTAGTGACAGCAGAACTCTGCTTATCAATAAATATAGCAAAACCTGAAATACAGAACAAATGCATTCTCTGGACAACTGAGTTCATAAAAAGCAAACTTACTTTTTTCATGCAATTACTGCTATAACATGAAATGTTAGAGAACTCTACCATGATTCATTCCCTTTTCAAAAATACTTCACACCCATTCTCCCTGTGATTGTGCTAAATGTGGCCCAACAGGCAAAATGCAGGAAATACAAACAAGTCCTCCTTGCGTTTTCACTAGAGCTTTTTGTTACTAAGCAGGAAATACAATTTCAGTCAAAATTACCTTAATGACCAAGTCAAATTTCTGGTGTAAATCCCTGTTTATTGGCTTTAGGAGTGTCAGTACTGCTGTTGTGAGATTCATATGGAAATACTGTGGATAATCTTCAGGAGTACCTGTAGAAAAAAAGACAGTGAGGTTTGAACAAATGTGTCTGAGAAATTAGTTAAACAATATATTTGTTTTATTTATTATCCCAAGGAACAAAACCAAATCATGTCATTATAATGATAAAATACTGTTGTGTGTGCATGGATCTTAAGGTTACTACTAACATTATGCATTTAATATTATCATTATTTCATTACACTCCCTAACCATGAAGATGCTCCTTAATTGGGAACCCCTAAGGAGTTGACAATAAGAGCCCAAACACACCTGCAGCTGGTAGAAATTCTGCTTTTCAGCTTGCAGGAGATACCTAATCAGGTAAGAGGACATATGGAGAAATGAGCTTTCACTGCAAGTCATCTTCCACTCCTATCCACCACGTTCCTGAAACCCAACTTGCTAAACACATACCACTGGGATTTTCTTTCTCCAGCTTTGAAGTATGTTTCTCCTGAGGTATCACTGGACATATGCTGACACCATTCACAAAGCAATGAACTCTATGAACCATTTTTTGAATGTACACATTTAAACAAAGAAAATACACAGTGAGGTTATGTGATGAAAATGTTACCACTGAGTTTGAGATAGCCATTTTATTGCTCACAAATGAGGCCCTGACATTTTCATTTTAAAATGCACATTTTAAATACCTTAGATCTTCTAGTCCTCTGCTGCACCCATGGATGAGCTCTTTAGACACATTATTAATAATTTATACATAAGTAATAACAGCAGATACATTATTTTAGAAACCCTTCTAAGAAAAGAAGGTACTCATCCATAGGAAGCACCAGATGGAAACTTAACAGTCTCCGTTTATTGTCAACAGAAAATTGTGTCTCCATGGCTGCAATTTTCCAGGATACCCTTCAACCCAGTTAAAAAAGAAGCAGTCAGAGCCTGAACAGACTTGTGAAATCATGGAGATTCAGCAAGGGCTATTGCAAAGGATGACAGTCATGACCTCTGCCTGGCCCCTAGGTTGGCCCACCAGGCAGCTGCAGCCCAAAAACATTCCCGTGGTACTGTGCTCAAGCCAAAAGACTGTAGCAGTACAGCCTGACACAGGAGGAGGTAAGAAATACACTGCAGCCAGTTTGAGACAGCACACAAAAAAAAGTAGCAATGGTGGAGCATTAATTACTAGGGCAGGATGAAGCATTAAAGACATGGGATACGGTTCAGCAATAGTCCTCACTAATCAAAGGAACAGAGGCCATACCTTTTTTTTGTTTTCCTTTTTTTTTTTTTTTCTAAGAAAAAGGGATATTCTCTCCTCATTTGCATGGCAGAAAACTATCCGTCTTCTTCAGCCTCTGTCTCTAGTTTGTTTTGGTTTAACTGACTTGCCCTGAGCCAGTGAGAGCACAAACCTGAAGAGGGCAGAGCTCAGAAAGCCTGTGTCTAGAAACAGCATGAACTCTTGCATCTCACATCTTGTCAGTATTACTAGAAGTATCAAAAGAAACCAAAATATTGACTACAAGTCTAAGATTTTGAGCATTTTATGTCTATGTATAGTCCTGTGTAGCAGCTGAAAAGCATAAAGCGCTCCTGCATGAGGATATAAATGCCCCAGTAAGTCCTCTGACCTCCTCAGATACGGTACCTAAGAGCAGCCATGAGAACAGGACAAATATTGCCATGCCAAATCCTCAATCCAGTCTAATAGGGCATAGGATTCAACACAGAGAGACCACTTTTCTGATAAATGATGCTTTTATTTGTTTACCTTTTAAGTGGAATGATTAGAAACTGCTTTTAAAAAGCCAGTAACTCTCTCAGAAGATAGATTACTGTCCAAACTCATGTGTAATAATTGAATTTTGCAATGCATCAAATGACAAGCATTTGCTAGATACATATTCTGCAACCATCTCTGTACACATGTATTCCATAGATCCAGAGAGTAGCAGCAGAAGAACCACTACAGATTATTTTTTCCATTATACCACTAACGTAAATGCAGAGTTTCTAGCTCCAAGACCAGTTTCCCGCGCCCCACCTCTTAATTTCTACTCTTAATTAACTAATGTATTTTTTTTTATAAGCACTGAGCATCCAACAGGACTCCAAGCTTTTGTCAGGTAACAGACTGCTGTAGTCCTAGGAGGCTACACATCACGAAGGCTGACACTGAAGCTAAGAAAAATCAAGAGATTGAGGACTAGATGCAAAACCACCAAGAAAGTAGAAAATAAGAGGTTCCCTGAAGATGAACAAATATACAGGGGAGAACAGGGGTGGCTATAAGAGGTACAAAGTGAGGTACAGTAGGGAATATGAAGCTAACATTGCATAAGGATGTCAGGAAAGAATCTCAGGATAAAAGAAACAAAAATCCAAAACCAAAATGGTAAAGGAAAAGACAGCAAGAACTATCAGTCAGTAAAAATTAAGAGTACAATAGAGCTGGATTGCCTGAATCCTAGTTGATGATGCCTGCTCAGCTGCTGCCACCCATAGGAATGGTCCAAAATCCAGGAAACCTTAAACTCTGAAAGTAAAAGTTTTACAGGAACAGAGATATCTGCTTTTGCATTTGTAGTTTGACAGAGCAGAGCAACCCTCAGTCCACGCCATTGCCTTGACCTATTTACAGAAAGGAGGAATTTCCTCCTGCAGCTGTAATGGTGGGCCTTCAAAATGTGTCACCTGTGTATTATAACAAGCATTACTGTCTGAAGAACTGTTTGCAACGTACCTAACTGCCAGGTTCTCATAAATCCAACCTGTAAGAAAATGTAACTCAGGAAAAGCAGAGAAACTTAAAGCTGTGTAGTAGCTGGGTCAGGTGACCCCAACTGACCAAAGGAACACTCCATGCCATACGGTTTCATGCTCATCATATAAATCTGGGTGAAGAAGGAAGAAAGGGAGGATGTTTGAAGTGATGATGTTTGTCTTCCTAAGTAACCATTACATGTGATGGAGCCCTGCTTTCCTGGACATTGTTAAACACCTGCCATGGGAATTGGTGAATGAATGCCTTGTTCTGCTTTGCTTATGTTCATGGCTTTTGCTTTACTTATTAAACAATCTTAATCTCAACCCATGAGTTTTCTCACTTTTATTCTTGTGATTCTTTCCCCCAGCCCACTGGGGGAGAGTGAGCGAGTGGCTGTGTGGTGCTCAGTTGCTGGTTAGGGCTAAACCACAACATGATCTTACCAAGGTATGACCACAAAGTGAAGAGCACTCTTAGGTTTGCTTTTCTTGGAGACAGAGAAGGGCTTTTGTGAGGCATACTGCCTGCCAGCAAATGAATCACGGAGCTCACAGGACCAAAGAGAACCCCCCCAAAAAATGTTGCTGTGCTTTTTTTGGTTCTTCATTTAAATATCTGCCAAATATAAGCTTATTTGTCCAAAATTTGCAGCAGAAATCACAAAAACATTTCCAGGGTCAAAACCAGAAGATGATGATTTGATGAAAAACTTTACTTTTCCCAAGAGCCAGCAACAGAGAAAAGGAAGCTTTAAAATTACAAGTAAAAACAGCTAAGGGAAAATCTTTAAGCAGACTGAGCATCAGTTAGCACTAAGGAAAAAAATGGGGTGAACCTGAAGATGAGAGAGGGCAAGCTAGCTTCTACCCCTTTTTTATTATGCACATGATACATGCAAAGGGAGGTTTTGTTTACACACTTGTGTAAGCCAGACACTACATGAGGGTTTATTGCAATGATCCAGAAAAATTGGTGCATGGGAAAAAAATAATTTCCAAACATCATGCTTCCAAACGTAAAGATATCAGACATTTTAGAAGAAATGAAAAATTATAGCATGACCACAGTTCAATCCTGTTTTCTGAAGTACTTTACTGTACTTTGTAAGGTAGTTCTTTCATCATGTATTTTAGTAAATACTTTAAATAGAAGACAACAATCCCAGTAGTACAACGTTGTAACTAGTTCTCTAATCTTAGGATGACCCTCAAGAATATTTAAGACTTATTCTTCTATTGTTTTACCAGTATCAGTCCATAACCACTTGAACAAGTAAATTCAGACATCTTGGTATATTCTTTAAGAGGACTGCACTCAGAGGTCAGAATGAGAAAGAAAGCAAAAAATAACAAGCTACTAATGCACTTGGGCTATTTCCCCATTTTTCAAGTGCCTTACCCTCAAGTTAGTTTTGTGTTCAGCAGTGCTATGTTCATGTGAATGTGTAACAAGACTTCCACAGGCATTTGTCATTACCTTACTGAGTGCATTGTTTCAACGACTTTTCAATTACCTGCAGGGTAACCTGTTGTTGTTGGAACTGGAGGAGTTGACCTGTACCCTCCACATGGGGAAGATCACTAGACTCAACAAAAGCAGCCTTAAGGCAACCACCTGAACACTTTAAAGATTAGTTAGCTTGAAAGTTAGACAGGCAGAGATCTTTATGGGCACTTAAGGATAAGGCTAGTAAGACACATCAAATAGAAGTGAGTTATCACTGCAGTGATGAAGGGCTTTTTTTAAAAAGAAATGTGTCTTTAGACAGTGTCTAAAGACACTGAGAAAAATGTGCAGATTTCATACATAACATCCATAGTGCCTAAAGTGTATACCAGGACTTGACTTGTACAATTGTGCAGAGAGTAAGAAAGCAGTATAAAAGAAGAAAAAATTATAACATAGTCAAATCAAAGACAATTAAAAATCATTCTCATATGGTAAATAGCTTGTTATTTTATGTGCATAATTCAGACTAAGACGACATACCCAAAGACATAAAGAACTACATTTAGATTTAAAGCAAGGGAAAAATCCATATAACAAGAAATAGCTGCAAGACCTACTTCCTGCAAAACTATTTAATATTTTTTGAGGTAAAGGTTAAAATATAAATAGCGCTGAATACTGGAAAAGGTAAAGACAGACTTAAAATCTAAAAAGAAATCCTTTTGGTGACGATCGGGAAAAAGAAAAAAAGAAAGAAAAAGAGAGAAAAAAAGAGATAATCTTTCCATTGAAAATTCCCCAAACTAAATTGCTATAATACATCTTTCTGAATTATTTCATACAGGTCAAAACAGTCACCCAAACATTGAAAATATCACAGGTCAGAGAAACAGAACTTTTAGTTAGCTCACTCCTGAAGAACTTTGCAAGTTATGTAAAGAACTTGGAAAAAAAAATGGACTAAATGTTGCACTAGGGCATAATTGTCAGTAGCAGAACTTATAAAGGCAGCAAATCAATTTATAAATAAACCAAATCAAAGCTTGCTTCATGGCTATCCAAACAAAACTTGAGAGAAATGCTCCATTCTGAGGCTGATCTGCCATGGCCTTGTCCCTTGCCATGATCCTGGGAGCAGGGCCCTGGAAATGCCGGAAGGCCAGTCCGTTGTCACTGAGAGGGTTCGGGCTTTTGCATTTTGCTCACAGAACTCAGGACTTGCACCTTGAGTACAATGATACCTGCTACAGTAGCGATTCATTTGTACCCTCTGAGATGGCTCTTAAAATGACAGATGTATCAAACCATCAAACCTACTATTCTTCTCCCTTCCCCCTCTCCCCTTCCCCCCCCCCCCCTTTTTTTTAATTACAAGCAAAGCTACTCAATCTGCTCATTCAAATTTTTACGTCTACCTGTCCATGGCTGAGAACGCTACGCAGCTGCAGTTTAACACAGCAAACATTACAAAGATGAGATTTCATGAAATACACAACTTTCAACTCCCATGCTAGTCACTGGGCACAAATTACTGTTATCAGTCTCTTTGGGAAGAGTAGGGCAGGTGGAGGACTGCAAGTGCAAGCTGCTCCCTTAGGCCTTCCCATTTTCAGATCATACAAGCTGAGCAATAGGAAACTAATGCCAAAATACAGGAACAAAATAAAACAAAAAAACTATAGCAGAATACAAGACATCCTCCAGCAAAGTGGCTATTATTTGAACTCCTTCTAAAACTGCATTCCTTTCTGGCCAGAAAAAAGCACAGTTAACTAAACAAACACTACATTGCAAGGGAAAGCATGCAAGCAACAAAATTCAAGGTGGCTGCAGTGAGACCCTTTAAGTTGCTTTGTGCCAGAAGACTTCTGCAATGAAACCTGCTCTAACTGCTTTTCTTTATCATCTTTTATTGTGCCTTTGCACCTGTAGATGAAAAACGCGTTACAGCATAGCTAAGAGCAGTCAACTCTCTCTCCTTTTGCTTGCTATGTGGCTCCATTCACTAAGCCAGACAATTCTGAATTAATCTGAATAAATTATAATAAATAATGCAACCATCTAAATTGAAATTAAACGTAAATAGGTAGAACAAAGATTTCAAATATCCCACCAACTACAATATGAATTTTTATGAGGTTTCCACTCCCCCAGTCAATCTTTTTTCAGGCTAGTCATAATAAAGTGGCTGATTGTGACTGATAGCAAGAGTAGCAGACACCCACCTACTAGGATGGAATAGAGGATTCCCGGTCGATCAGAAGGAGGCTGGATGTTTCGGTCCTGATCTATGGCTTGTATGGGTGGAGTGACACTGATGGGGTTCACATGTTCCTGAAATGAAAAATCAGATAGTTTTGAAACAGAAAAAACAGAAATCCAGTAGCCAGATCTTTAGATTTAATACAAAAACATCTCACTGAAAAGGATATTCACTGAAATTTCAGGAGAAAAAAATACTCATTTAAAACAATACTTACCGCACATGTCCATTTTGAAATCAAAATTAAGGCAGCAACATATATATTTCTACAGGAATTGCCTGTCTTTGAGATAGATCTTATACTGTAACAGTATTTTCAAGGAAAGGAAGCTCACAAATGTTCAAGCAAATCTGGACTACGGGTCTATACAAAGTCCCATGAATCAGTCATTTCATACATCATCATAGCAGTGAAATACAGGAAATGCTTCAAAAAAGGAAAGAAAATCAAGCTGAATTTGAGAATCATTAGGAGCTAGGGTGGCTGTGATACATGAATACATACTGCAATAGAAATTCAAGTTGAGGTACAGACATTTCAAGGATAGGTACATTTGAAAAGTTTGGATGGACACTGCAGTAATTCACATCATTATTCAGAAGTGATCTTGCATGCCAAACATGGAAATAGAAAGCCAGAAGAAGCATTTGCAGGCTTTCATCTTGTTCAGTATTAGTATGTCCATTTCTTCACCTACCAACTTAATAGCACTCCTGTACTACTCAACACACTTAGCCCTCACTGTTGCTTTGAATATTTTCTGAAGTTTTCCTATGCTGATGCAGTCTCTACTGGTAACACCAGAGCTGCCATTCCCAACTGCACAAGAACAGTTTCAGTAACCTTGGTTGCTTAATCAACTACAAATGTAGTTAGTCTATGAACGTATGTGCAGCAGTGTTTTCCTTCCCCTTGGAACTTTCACTTGCGTGGCAAAAATGCCTAATAACCTCCGTGAAAAAACAGACACCTATTTGTTTCTATGTTTGACTAATCCTGGCAGCCTTTGCTTTGGAAAACTCTAGCACTCCACGTTCTGCAAGAGAGAACTTGAAATTTAGCACAGGGATAGGAATAAGACAAGTGCACACACTTGGCCAAGTTCTGGCACCGCCTTTAGAAATCCTCCTGCTGAGATCTGGAAGAAAGCTACAAGGGCTTTAGTGATGCCTGTCAATAAACCTAAAGGGAGAAGAGCTGAGCCAGGATAGGAGACCAAGATAGGAACGGATGCAAGGTAGTTTGCAAGAGGCAACAGTTAGTAACCCCTCCTGTAATTTTCGATATGCAGGCATATGGTCATCAGCAATAACACAAGGTATTCTGCCCACAGTTTGACCACCCAGAAGTCATTTTCTATGGGTTACTGAAGTCCACCAAGGCTTCTCCAGTCTCATGATCCAGGGCCTGGTACCTCCTCACTTCACCTCTCTGCTCATGGCTTTTTCCACACTTCCCAATGAGAAGGCAAGTTCCTTCATCAAATGCCTGCATCCACTTTTGACTCTTTAAAAAATTAAACTCTTAAAAGTGTAATGAGGAAGATGACCTCAAAATAGGCATAGAGAATGAGAGAAGAAGATATATTTGACATATATTTGAATTTTTAAAATGCTTTAGGACTGCATAAAAGTTACATGCTGAGAGATAAGATTGCACATAAAACCATTCAAGACTAAAACGCCATTTTTAAATTTAGAGATCAATTGAAGCACTTTCAAACAAATCAACATTATAATTTAAAACATACCCACAACAAAATAGTCTCATTTGCTTAAGCTGGCTAGGTTTTAAACTCACTAGTATAAATATCACAGGCCAAGCTGAAACATTCAGAGTATATGCAAGAGAAACAGTGAGGGATTTAGCCTTGTCAATGATGAGATATCAGCTGCACCAGATCACCAAAACTAGACTAAAATAATAAAAAATAATGTAACTCAGGTAACAAGGACATGTGCTTTACTTTCAAATTCAAGAAGCTCACGAGCAGCATTTGGAAAAACAGCATTTGAAATTAAACAGGTTCTTCTTGGACAATGGATATTTTATCTCACGCTGCTACCATTACACTGATTCCTCCAACCAAATTAATCAATTGAACAGAAGCAAGTTATATAAACGAATGAAAAAGTATAAGAAAATTAAGAATGAAACATGAAATCCACTACATTTTTATTCTATATAAACTGTACTACACGCATCCTGAAATAGGCTGCTGAAACTAAAAGATATCAATGCAACAAGACCAGCTGCAAACTGCTGAAACATTTAAGGATAATTTAAAGCTGTTTTGAATCAAATAGGCTGATGGGCCTTGACACAAAGCTAAAGGTACTTTCATATTTTAAAAAAGATAATGCAAATACCTTTTCCATTTAAATTTAAATTAGAACTATGAAAACAGCTTCACAAAGACACAGACATTAAAGTATGTTAATACATCTGTAAAAGCGTGCGCAGGATTGTTTCAGAAGGTATACGTATACTTTTTATGAAAAATGATTACTAGAAAAACTTATAATCAAAACATGCTTTGATCAATAGTGCTAATGACTATGATCATTACACAGGGATATTTCTCTCTTTCCTGAGCCCTTTTTTTGGTTGTCGTTTCATTTGTGTTTTGAGGGTTTTGGTTTTGGGTTTTTTTGGTTGGTTGATTAAGGATTTTTTTCTTCTTGTTTATTTGTTTTGTTTCTCTTATTACCACAGAAAGAGTCCAAAAACTGAGATGATTCTGCTTTGATGATTCACAACCCCTTCAGCTGTCACTTGGCTGCCCTAAGGTGCTCCTGGGAGTCAGTGGTCAGGGCCTCTACACAGGCAGAAGTAAACATTACCAGCTGCTGTAAAAGATAAAACCATATGGAAAGGAAGAGCCCCCAAACTTTTGTTTGGATTCAAAGGCAAGCTTCCCACCCAAAGAGCTCTTATGTCTATTAGCCTATGTGAAATGAACTAACAAAAGAGTAACAAATGAGACAAAACCTACATCTTTAGAATTTATTATTGCATTCAAAGACAGCAATTCTACCCCTTATTCCCATGAAAGACTAAGTTATTAAAATATGCATAAAGACTGTTAAAAAATAAAAATAATTAAAAAAAAAAAAAAAAGGTGGAGCATCATGAAACTATGTATTACTCCAGACAAAACAGGATACATTACAGTGCCTTAGGTAACAGCCCACTAAAAAACCTGAGTGTTCATTTACATCGATATTTCAGTTTGCCAGTATGTAGTAGCATTTCTTAAGTAGACACAGTTAACTTACTTTTACCCAATATATGTCTTACTAACATGGCTGTAAAAATCCATCCTAAATCACAATCATACTGAATCAATTGACATTCTTGTAAAATAATTTTCTAACTCATAGTAAACCCTGTGTTCGCTACAGTTGTCCTAGGAGCTATAAGGCACTCATATGCACATATATGATCTGTTCCATGGATGCAGTACATGTATAAGATGACTAATGCTGAACAGGTAAGCATTTTCTGTAAGGAGTTAAATAAGTTGTTTCAGATTTTTCAATATTAGACATCTCCCCAGGCATTCTTCTCTGAAAACATAAGAATATATATTCAATTGTGGAAAGACCACAACTAAATACTAGATTATCTAATTTATTCGGATTCAGCAGATTATAATATCTATTAACGTTAGGGGAGAGCTTAAGAAAGATACTTTTATATGATACCAAGTAAATATTTTGATCCGAATCAACTCAGCTGACAGCTTTGCAACGGAGATTGCTTCCAACACTAGAAGACAGACGACATTATGTCACTGAATTCACAACAGATTATAAAAAGTCATCCTTTCCCCTACATTTTGAAGTGCTTCTTTTTTTATTCTCAGTCTTGACATTTACTGTGCCACAGTAGTGAACTTCTCCTGCCTCCTTACCCCAAACCACCATGCTCACTCACATTTCACATCAATAACTGCACACAGACCTAGTTGCCCAGTTCCCTTGCCCGCCCATTTTCCTAGCTGCCAGTAATCACTGTTTCTCTGCTGCTGCTTCCAGACAGTCACACCATGGTGCCTTGCACAGACTTTGTGTCAAGTGGCATGCACTGCTACCCCCAAGGAACACCAATGTCTGTACTGACTGGTTCAATTATAAAAATTGAGGCCAGGGACTTGTATGCTCAAGCTGTGGGCCTGAATCATAGAATCAGCTAGGCTGGAAAAGACCTTTAAGATCATTAAATCAAAGCATTCCTCCAGGACTGCGAAGTTCACCACTGAACCATGTCACTATGGGCCTCATCTACACAGTTTTTATACACTTTGTGGGACGGTGATTCCACCACTT
>JBCJKH010053430.1:25775-35978 GCA_039877255.1 Loriculus beryllinus
GGCCTCATCTACACAGTTTTTGTACACTTTGTGGGACGGTGATTCCACCACTTCCCTGGGCAGCCTGTTCCAATAACTGACTACCTTTTTGGTGAAGAAATCTTTCCTAATCTTCAGCCTAAACCTCACCTGGTGCAGCTTGAGACCATTACCTCTTGTTGCACAACTTGTTACTTGGGAAAAGAGATCGACCCCCACCTCACTACAACCTCCTTTCAGGTAGTTATGGAGAGCAATAAGGTTCCTCCTGAGTCTTCTCTTCTCCAGACTAAACAACCCCAGATCCCTCAGTCATTCCTTATAACATTTGTGCTCTAGACCCTTCACCAGCTTTGTTGCCCTTCTCTGAACCCAGTCCAGCAATTCATTACCTCTCTTGTAGTGAGGGGCCCAGAACAGAGCACTGGATTCAAGGTGTGTTATCTCCAGTGCCGAGTACAGGCGGATGATCACTGCCCTGGTCCTGCTGGCTGCACTATTGCTGATACAGGCCAAGATTCTGTTGACCATCTTGGCTACCTGGACACACTGATGGCTCATTTTCAGCCGGTCGTAGGTCAACACCCTAATACATACAATCATCCAAATTTCTAGCCTAAGAATTGAAGTCTTCACTGATTAAGTGGTTCAATGATTTTCAAGAAAATAAGATCAGATTCTCTGTCCCTCTGCTGACAGGTTAAAATAAATAGAGTTTAGCAAACTGGATCAAATCACTGAAACACACATGCTATTTCTTGTGTTTGACAATTTGTAATCTTTATTACTGCTCTGAACAAAACTAAGGAAGATGTGTATAATGCTTTGCAATGCCCAAACTGTACGAACATACAATACATTCAATTCTTTTCCTATGCTTTTTGTGCATAGCATGTGCTGAGAACTGTAGAGTATTCATAGTAATAACTTTTCATGACAGAAAATACTCCAAAGAAAACAGTGGATCACATTTAACTATCAGCTTTTCTTGGGTTTCTCTCACAGTGTAAAGCAATACAGATACATCTATTTTATCAGAACAAGGTGGTCAATATCATGATTAGTTTACATAGGATATTTCACACTAGCTTTTTACATCCTAAAAAGTATTATTTTTATAGCCTTCCCAGTTAGAGAGCTCTAACTGTAGCCAGTGGACTCCAAACAAAGCTTAGGGGCCTTCAATGCACATCATACTCATGGCTTAGCTGATGAATTTACTGATAAAGACAGTAGAACTCTCATCCCTATGAAAATAAGGGCAAGAGGCTTTTCAGTAGATAGAAGATATTAGTAAAACAACATCAATTACTCTATGCTGACAACCAGAACCCTTTGAAAGGGACCTCTACAATATTAAGCCAACAAAGTTTTTGATGAATTGAAGAATCATTATGGTTACATTGTCTGTCTTGAGAAACGTGTGAGGTTAGAATACAAGCTGCAAATTGGAAATTGTCTAAGTTATAGCCATGCTGTGCAGAAATGCATATACTATTGCCAATACGCAGTTCTAAAACAGCAGGAAGAATTGCAAAACCATTGCAATAACATCTTTTGCTGCTGCTTCAGATCCTATGCAGTACGAGGGCTGTGACAAAACACTAATGAGCATAAATCCACCATAAAGTACTTACATGTCAATAAAAAGCGCAAAATATTTCAATGACATTCTCCAACCACAAGTGAAGTAAATCCAGAAAGTGAGAAATAGTCTAGAGAAGTATATTCACCTGAAGATAATAGACGAAACCTTGTCATTAGTCAAAATGAGTATGTCATATCAAATCTCCTATTTGGAGATCTGTCCCTGTTCATACCTCCCTTTTGATAGTTACAAGTGCTTAGAGATGCTCCCTTTGATCAGTAAGGAAAGACAGGGAGAGGCAGTCCGTCACATCAGAAGAATTTCCTATGCTACTCTTTGAGGGCTAATGTGATAATAAGACATAACAAATACAGGGTAAATTGGATCTTCTGACTCTCCGCAGGCACAATGCAGAATCCTGAACTTTTCGGGTAAGATCACAACTGAAAGCCAATAGAGACAGGAAGAAATTCCCAAACACAGATTTTAAACACACTGTGAAGCTGAAAGAAAAGAGAGAATAAAGCCTCTGCAGAAAATTGTTCTGATCAAACTGTCACAGGTGCTAAACAAATTTATATGGCAAAAAATTGTGACTTGAAACTGCTCCCTGAGAAAGGGCAAGCCTATATGAGGAAACCACGTCCATTGAAGTCTACGTTGCTTAACCCTAGAGATTTGCAGTTAACTCACCTAATCCATACTTTTTACTGGTTTGTAACACTACGTATAACTGATGATTTGTGCTCTGTTAAAATAATACTTCTTGCCACCCGATGATGTAGAGTCCAAGCAGATGGTGCAGAATGTTCACACTTGGGATGTAAATGAAATATGAGCTGTTTGCCTGGATTCACAGTGTAGCAAATTCAGTATTTTGGGTGAAAGGGCATTTTTTTTTAATACCACTAGTAAAACAGGAACTATGTTATAACAGTCCACACCTAGGGGAATGTCAACTAGCTACTAACAGCAGAGAGTAAAACTTGTATTATGAAATCATACATATATGCAGAAAGTAATTATAATGGGGGCGGGGAGGGGTGATTTACAAGTTTAAAATAATTCTAACTATTTATCTTTTAGAAGTTCACCTTCCTTTCTAAAAGCTGATAAAAAACAACAGTGGATAGTTTATGCAGTTGATGTGTGTGAACCAACCTCTCACATCTTCTCTGGAGGTACAAAAAATGTTTTACGAACTGATGGGGAAAACTAAGACATGAGATTGATCACTAAAAAGGGACCTACTTTCTAAATTCAGCACTGTACTTGTCAAAGAGCTTTTAGCACCTTTGTTGTTCAATATAGTCCATGGTTTCTGTATTCTTAGTTTTATGTTGTGTTCAATGCTTATGCAGTTTACTAAAATGAAAACTGTAAAATTCAAATATCCTGACAGATCATGTTATTAACAGAGTAAGCTGTCAAAACACACAATTACTTTCATTTATTTGTAAAAACAAGCCACATTTGAGGAGGAAAAATATTTTGAAAGAGCATCAAGATAGCATAATGAATCAGAGAACAGAGGAAAACAGAGACTATTTTTATCAATGATGTCTTCCATGAACAGCAGGTCCAAAAAAGAACTGAATATCATCGGGATCTGATCACAGTGCTTACTAAATTGCTTTTTCTGTATCTGACATGCTTTATAAGAAATGTCTCCAACAGAGTAACCGTGCTGGAGACTAAACGAAATGCATTATGCAATGGGCCTCCTGCCTCAGCATGCAGGCATAACCTGTTTTGCAATTCAACAAAAAGCAAGAATTCAATCTGGAGGTTCTATTTGTTCCAATGTGATGACTGTGATTAAAGAACAAAAACATTTCCTTTTTGACATTTCCCTTTTTTTTTCCATACAAACTATGAAGTGCATTTCCTTGACTATCCTTAAAATTCTTGATAGTAGGTTTCTTACCTGTTCAGGATTCAGAATGAGACAAGAAATGGCTGTGGAAATGCAAGTTGCAAAACTCAAGACATACATGCCTATTTCTTTGAACTGTGCTTTGGTAGAGCCAAGTTCTTGCCTAGAGGGTCAAACATGTTCAAAAGTCTCAAAGGAGAGGAAATTTTGGAATTATTGAATCTGCAGCCAAACAGCATTTCCATTCATGAGGCTGATACAGGAATTGAACATTTGTGGTTAGCAAAACACCCCTATGGTCCACCACTGTCAACTCTGAGAAGAAATATTTATATATTCTTCACAGATTGTGGAGGTTTTTGGTTTTGCTTGCAACTATATGGGCACTTCTGTAGTTTAGGCATGGGAATGTCAGCTACCTCACACCTGACTTTCACCAAACTGTCCTTTTCTTATTAGTCTCCTGTCAAGAGATAATTTTAGGCAGAGATTTCATGCTCAGAGCTAGCTACAAATTCTATATCACCGTTATCATAACCACTTTATTACTCTGCTTTAATGGTTACATTAACAGTGGCATTAACGTAAGTGAAGGTTATAGGGGGAAAATGGTTTTACTAGGTGCATTTTCAACAGATTTGTGCATTTGTGTAGAGATATATGTGTACACGTACACATACAACCTGCAATGCTCACATACTTCATGTATAAACTTGTCCTCACATCTTTTTTACATTATAGTGAAATTCTGTTTAAATGCTTTTCTTCTCAAATCCCAACACTCTTCCAAAGCAAAAAGCAGGAATTGTTTACAAAGCTAATTGCTACCTGTCTAGAAATATGAGCTGCTTTAAATTTCAGCACTGCTGTACTTGACAGAGGCATTGATGCAGAGCCAAATGCAAAATAAGCACATTTTCTTTTTTCAGAAGAGGATGCTGCAGTTCATCATGAATTTTCTTATGCTCTAGAGGAAAGACTGCTAGGATTTTAAGCAAGGTTTTCTACAGAAATGTAATCAATAGCACAGAGACAAACATAACTGTACTGGTAATGGTGATGGTGAGCTGCCCCTTCCCTACTCTACACTGCCTTTTGCAGCCCACAGCTGGAGGCAGGGAAATGCTATTTAGCATGGCACAAGGCATTCTTTCTGGCTTCTTCACATTTTAGACGGTGGGTCAGGACAATGGGGAAAAAAAACCTAAGCTGCTGGGGTCCTTTGGCAGCTCCTGCCCTGATGTGGTGGAGCAGCCCCACTATGGCTGCTTCACCATGATGGATGGCACAGCTGGGAAGGCTGCTGACCCCTTAAGGGCAAACACTGCCTTGGGAACGCAAGAACAAAAAGTGGAACAAGAGCACATCTGTGTCATAGAGTGCAGCGGACCAAGGGGACTCCTAAGTTATCCTTAGAAGACCAGGGACAAAAGAGAAAAAAAAGAACAGCTAAAGCAGTTCAAGGTGAGCTCTGAGTTGCCACAGCTACATTGCTAATCAAGAGCCATACCATGAAAAGGGAAGCAGCACTCAGAGCGACTCCAAGGGTTAACACTTCTGCCTCAGAGAATAAACTCCCTTTACTACTCAATCTCCCATAACTTGCAAGTGTACTTGCACATGAATCACTATTTGATTAATAGAAGAGCTATTATAATCTGCACTCTCTGCACTGTGACAAGCTGAAAAGAGAAATCTTTCTTTGTGACCCTTAGTGAACAGCTAGTTTATAGTTTAATGGGATAGTCTAGTTATTGAAATTATAATTATCTCTACAACGATCAGTGTTACAACATAGATGAGAATTCTTCTGAAACGAAGTTCATTGATACAGAATCACTGAAAAAGTATTTTGTCTAAACGTCAACATTTTAAACCTTTAGATGTTTCTAAATGACATTTAAGGATCAAATAAATTAATACATATGCTTCCTCTTTGACAATAGCTCCACTTCAGGATGTAATAAACACAGTTCTATGAAACGGAAAAAAGAAATGCATATTCTGAAAGTGGCTTTTTTTGTCATGGCAAATATCCAAGACAGCAGTTAAATCACATAAGTAGTTGACTGCATGTCCAAGTTGCAGGCCAGAGCACAGAATGAGACAGAGATGGTACTTTCTCAGGCATTCTTTCCTCTCCTGAAGCTCTTAAGTTTTTAAGGAGTGAAAGGCTCTATCACTTCATATCCAAAACTCTTTAATGGCCTTATGGAAAGCAAGAGATTTTCAAATCCCTGGTTGTGAAATACCTTGTAAAAGTGATGAATCATACTTTCCTACTGTCGTCCTGCAATTATTTTTTTGTGAGCTTTGTGATCTCACACATCATGAATAAATCTTTGCTCTGAGGCAGGTGGGGTTTTGCTGCTGTTGTTCTTTTAAACTAACTTTAAAGTGAAAACCAGAGAATGAACAAAGAACACAAGAGGATGAAGCAGCAAGATCTCTTCAACAAGGGGTTTAATTCAAAAGATTTTTTGTACCTTCTGCCACACAACAAGAAGGTGGGTTTATGCTAGTGAACCTGTACTACTGCACACTTCAAACCCAAACAGGCATCCTGGAGACCTGTGTCGAACATTTTATGCGTTTGACTTATGTGGCTGATGTGACAGATTAAAGTTTGAATCAAAGCAGATTGTCTTCATTTCTGAAAGCAAATGACTTCTAATTACAGCTCCAGTTATTTCTTCCAATCAAAATTAGGACCCTTTTTGTTCTTAGCTTCTGACAAAGCTATAAGAATTCAGTATTTTCCTATTAGTAGTCCAAATAAGTTACTAACCATGGAATATTTCAGTTTTTGGAGAAAAAAAAAAAACATGAAAATGATAAAATCAGTAATTTTTACCAGTTTATTCCCCCTTACTCTTGATAATTAAAGGAATCAGATCTGATATGAAGTCTCTAAAATTTCAATTTACAACTTGATAAATACCTAGAAAATGTCACCATCAGCCAAATAGCCAGCTAGACTGGGTCTCTGGTGAGCTACCAGTGTCCTTACTCCTCCTGTGCCAGTCCTTGCTCCACATAGCCAGTCTGTATCATGGGCCACTTGACAACCCAGTTCTAGCAATAAACCAAATCTGTTTCTCTCAACCCAAACACAACCTTCAAAGATGACTGACAATTATATTTTTCTTCTCTTAGTTCATTTTTTGAGTACATATTGTCCAAAACTTTTTAGTTTTCAGTCAAGCTTGATCCTTTTTCCCTTAAAACCTCCATTTGTCCTTTTTAAGACAGATTAATATTAGTGAGAATCTAAAGCATATAAATTATGCTCAATTAATTATTTTCACATTATTAAAAATGCCTATGTGTCTTCCTGTTCTTTCAAGAAAATCCACTATTCTCCCTGCCTTTTGTGCTATGTACCACATCCACAAGGTAAGATCACCACAGCAATCCCACACTTAAAGCAAGTTTCCTGTACTCAAAGCAAACTGTGACTTTATTCACTTGATTCCTAAGCAGAGACACAATCTTTGTTTCTGAACTGCAACTCGGCTAAAATCACCAGCAGGAAAGTATCTCTCAGACTATATTCACTTCTGCAGCCAACCAGAAAGAGTGTTTTCAATAATTGAAACACCTGGTTTCTATTAATATTCATTACATCTTATAACTGAAAAGCACAGTTTTGTCTGTTCTTGAACTGAAAAGCAGTCAAGTTCTCCTTTACTTGAAATACAGCTATATTTAAAATCACAAGTTAATCTTAAACAATGACTGTCCTGCCCGTTCAACACATCAAGCAAATGAAGCGCTTGCTTGCCTGCTGAGAGATTACATAAAAACAATTCTTAGGTTCATGTATTAACATATTAAAATTACTGAGAATTTACTTATAATTAGTTTTAGTTAGCCATACTGTCTTGGTACACTCCCAAATACATAAAAATTAATTACCTGAAACATCATATCTTTGCAATTTTAACCTTTTCATGCTTCAGTACTTTTCGGTGACATTTCTTTTTTAAAAAAAGGCTCTGCTTATCAAGACGTTGCATATGGGGGACAGCAAATCAATCACAAAAAATGGAAAAGATAGGGAAAGTCATAATAGAAGCCTTAAAACACCTTTTATGACTCCTTATCATGCAGCAGCGGATAATCAAGAGCTTATCAAAGCAGCCCATTTGACTTTGCTGGAAGAGTCATTTCCATACAGATAATTCAAAATCACCAAGTCAGGTTATAAAAAAGCCTACACTACTAAATCTACTGTGAATGATACTGCTTGTTTAACATTGTCCATTATCTTGAACTTAATATTAATCTGATGACCTCTGTATGGCTGCAACTAAAGAGAAAAAAGGTACCCTCCTCCCCATGCCCTCCCCCACAAAAAAAAAACCAAAAAAACCCAACTGAACCCCAAAACAACCAACGACTTTATCCTTAAGCTTTAATGAGGGAACTGAATCCAAGAAGGGATTTTTTCATCATTTTTGAATTGTTTTCCAAATTCCAAAGAAATTCAAGATTGTCTGTAAGTTCATCATGCACCTATGCTTAAATTTAATTAGAAAAATTGCTGTCTGCTTCTCAGCTATACTGCAAATAACTTGGTCATAACAATTTGCCTTTTTAAATAGAAAATACATTGACACAACTGCATACATATCATGAAAATCAATCTTCATTTACCCTTTCCTAATCTGAGTTTCAGGTTTTACCTAAATTGCTAATGAAAAATTAATACCTGAAAATGGGTTAATTTGCTCATCTTTTGGCCAGTGGCAAAAGAAGTATTCAAAGCCTCAGACATTAGTGAGACTCACTTCTAATTTACTGAACAAGCAACAACTCAAGAATATATAGATACAGCCATGATTTTTAAAGCACTTCTCTGGTTACTTCTCGTAGTATGGCTGAAATGACACCATTGCCCTGTCCACCAAATAGTTTATGGCTAGTAAGGGCACAGGAACTCATTCATCTTACAGCCCAACAGTTGACACCACATGCTATCTTTCACCAAAGATTTAGTTAAATTAATCCCAATTGCTAGGCTTTTCTATATAAATATTTTAAGACACAATACATAGAGAAAAAAGTACATAAACCTTTTAGTATCAAATAACAGTTTGCTAGCGCTATTTTGTCTAACATTTTCTCAGATACAGTAGTATTTGTAAAGGAAATGGAAATTAATTATCGCATTAAATATGTGTTCATACAGAAAGCTGGACAACATATGTCTACACTTAAAACCCAAAAAAGTTAACAGCCTAGACTACAATATAGAAGAGGCCTGATTTTCTGCGTTCTGGAGATACTACATTCATTAGAGAATGGCTATAGAATTGATAAACAAAATAAAAGCTTTTACCCTTAATCATTTATTTACTGACAGTATAGAAATTCTGAAATAATAGCTGTTGATCTTCTCAACTAAACATTTATTTAAAAACAAAGCAAATTTAAGCCCTGAAACCAAGCGATAAAAAGAACACATGGGTTTATCATTGGTAAATGTAAGAGGAATCCTCAGGCAACAGAAATGTAGTTAAAGTCAAAGATAAACACAGCATGGTTAATAAGGAATTCGTTGCATTCACTTGGATTTATTCCTGAGAAACACACATCTGAAATCAACACTAAGGTCAGTTTCTTATATAGGAAGGGATAAAGAAACAGATGGGGGGGGAAGACCACAAAAGCTTCTACACAAGAGAGAGACACAAAATAGATGTACTGGGGGTTAGGCATCAAGAAGTGTCTCTATAAACAGACAGCCTACTTTACTAGAGTGTGCCAGTATACCACCAATTTCAACATGAGTCTCAATGTCAGGTACCATTACAGAGCTAGATTCTGCCTAGTCAAAATGCAGTCACTTCTGTCCCTGCTGAAAATATTGATATAAAGAGAAGCATGTAGATCTCCTAATGAGGAAAGCTGTTTTCTCAGGAAGCCAACAAACCCAAGCCACACTTTAAACATTCAATTATGCCAGCAGACATAATTGTGCTCAATCATGGTCTAATTCCAGGATGAAGCATGAATACCATCCCCTAAAAAAGCATTTAGCATCAGTCTCCAAAATTGGAGAGCACCTATTTTGCTGAGAAAGGAATAATTAGAAACAAATTAAACCTGAAATAATTTCCTGATGTTTGATGCAACTAAATCACAGGCAGCACTTAAAGAGTATACTAGAGAGTAACCAAAGGCTCCAGTAAAAGACTCCAAATCTTAATAAAAGTAAAGCAAAGAAAGAAAAGACATATTGAGACACAACTGTTTCAGAAACTAACAGCTTCCTAAACTGCCCATGAATATCTTCAGTTTTAAATGTATCATATCTACCCAGCTTGACAGTTAGTAGTGGTTAATTCACCCCCATGCACATTTGACTTTAAGCAGGCAAGCTTACAAGAAAAAGCAAGAAATCATAGAATCATAGAATACTTAGGGTTGGAAAGGACCTTAAGATCATCTAGTTCCAACACCCCTGCCATAAGCAGCGACACCCCACACCAAACCATGGAACACAAGGCTTCGTCCAACCTGGCCTTGCACACTGCCAGGGATGGAGCACTCACAACTTCCTTGGGCAACCCATTCCAGTGCCTCACCATTCTTACAGTAAAGAATTTCTTCCTCATATCCAATTTAAACCTTTCCTGTTTAATCCATTACCCCTTGTCCTGTCACTACAGTCCCTAATGAAGAGCCCTTCCCCAGCATCCCTATAGGCCCCCTTCAGATACTGGAAGGCTGCTATGAGGTCTCCACGCAGCCT
>JBCJKH010053432.1:0-11265 GCA_039877255.1 Loriculus beryllinus
TCTTTTGTGCTTTTATAGTTTTGCCTCCCTCCCTTCCTTTTTTTCTTTTTTATTAGACTGTTATATTTAAATGATATTATGAAAACTGAGTGAACAATTTAACCCACCTAGCATGGGATTAGAAAGAATGTCTACGCTTTTGTATCATCAATATTAAATACTGACCTTAATCAGTACAATAACCATAGAATCACAGAATAGTTTGTGTTGGAAGGGATCTTAAAGATCATCTAGTCCCAGATCCCTGCCACGGGAGGTTTCACTAGACCAGGTTGGTCAAAGCCCCATCCAACCTGGCCTTAAACAGTTTCCCAGGGATGGAACAGCCATGACTTCTCTTGGCAAGTGGTTCCTTGGTGGGCAAGGTTCCAGCGCCTCACCACTCTCACAGTAAAGAATTTCCTCCTAATACCTAATCTAAATCTACTTTATTTTAGTTCAAAGCCATTCCCCCTTACCATGTCACCACATGCCCTTTTAAAAAAGTCCCTGTCCAGAGGGACCTTCCTGTAGGCTCTATTTAGGTACCTGGAGGGCTGCAACCATAAAACATGAAAAAGAACTTGCAAATTCCTTTTATAACTTGCTGTTCCCTGATGGCAATATGAGGTGGCAACATCCTTATGCACCTGCACCTCACTATAACTATATACTTTATCTCTTTAATGTAATTCTATATTTATTCAAAATCTCAAGGGGTTTTATATGTCACTGCTGCAAATTATTATTTCTCTCTATGCATTGTCTTTTCTTCTGAATTGTTTATATCTTACTGTTTCTGTTTCCATTGAAACTTATCAACAAAAAAGCTGCTTATGTTATAATTTGGACATGCACCTGGATGTTTTTACACTTTGTTTACAGTCAGTAAAGTAACTGTTCTGAACTCTTATTATTGTGAGATGTCCTGCCTTTTCACGTATTTTAATTCTGAACAGGGTTTATTTGCCCTCTATGAAAATATCTCTGAAAGTTATTTTTTGTTGTGCATTTTTGGTAATAACTGTGTTTTCCTGGAATCCTTTCAATACCACATCACAGGGTACTTTGTATTTCATCAGTGAGGTATTGCTCTAACTCAGCTTTTCAGTGTCTTACTCTCTGAAGCTAGTGTGAAGCATACACATGGTGAAGCACATATGGAACGCATAAACAAAGGCAAATATATTTGGGATTTTTGTTTTGTTTTGCTTTTCGTTCCTCCCCCACTCCCTTATCTGATTGTATCTGATAGTCTTGGAGATTTTCGTCTATAAAATCAACTGCATAATGACGTCTCAAGTATTTTGATTCTTATTACACTGTGGTATCAAAGCTCTGTATGTGCAATATTCTTCCATGTGGTCAGTTCATAATGTCTCTTGCTAGCATTTCTTTAAGTCAGTGGGGATCTGACAGAACATGGCAGAAACCCTGTTATTTTCAGTTTTCCTATTCTTCACAGCCTTTACACAGCTTTACAGATTTAGAAAGCTTTACGGACCCTTCAAAGGTAAGTTTGTGAATTCCTTGCATTCAAGTTGGTTCTTCAGTGAAGTATTTGGAAATTGTCTGCTTTTCTGTTCTCAGCCATTATAGAGCATTTTGAAGACACTCAGCACCACCACAACTTCATCCCAAAATGACCAATGATCTAGCAAATAAGTCCATTTTACACACTGGTATACTTAACAGCTGTGTAAGAGAAATATGTAAAAAACTCCCAATAGAAAGTATCTTTAAAATCTCTGAAATATAAGCATTTGCTTTCAAAAAATCACATCTTATTACAACCAGATATTCTTATTAGCCATCTTCATGTCCAGTACTTTATGCATCCAGTAATCTCTTGATGTTAACATCATCTGAAAGCTGTACCTAGAAGCTGGTTTGCTGTCTACCTGAGCAGCTACTGAACACAGTTCAGTTGTTAGAATTAATATCTGAAAGGGCTTTTCTGATACAGCCTTCCTTACTCTATTTGTAAGTAGAAATGCTTACTGAAAGCTAAGATCCTCACTTTCATTCCCAAACCCAGACATTCTCTGATTCCTTCAATCATCAGTGTTTTACCCCCTGCAGCTTTTACGCCTTCTTATTGAGGACAAAGACTTCAAGGATACTATTATTTGTTCTGTTTGCAGTACTGCTTTGAAAAACTTTGAAGCATATATGTATTTTACCAACTGAAATTGGCTTTGGAACTGGCAGAAGTCAATCCATTTATATTTTAGTGACATCTTTTTCTTGCAGGGGCTATGATTTAGAGGTTTGCTGTTATTGCTGCTTTTGCTCTTGTTATCAGTACTACTATATGCTAGAGAGAAACTTTTATTAAATCACCCACAATTATTTTTAAAACTACCTATTTTCTTTGAGTATACATCGCTATTCTTCCCCACATTCAACACACAGTTCCCAGTATCACAAAATCACAGAACTGTTGAGGTTACAAGGCACCTCCATAGATCAGCAAGTTCAAATGCCCTGCTGAAAGCTGGGTCAACTAGCGCAATTAGTAAATTGCTCTGGGCCATGTCCAGTTGGGTTTTGAGTGTCTTCAAGAACAGAGACTTCACAAACTCTCTAGGTGATCTGTGCCGTTTCTTGACCAATCCCACAGTAAAACCATTTTTCTTTTTATATTTAAATTTAATTTTCTGTATTTCAATTTGGGTATATTTCCTCCTCTCATTTCAATAGATACTACTCAGATGAGTCATTGTTCCTCTTTGCTCATCTTTAATTTTCCTTACTCTCCTTCTGAGCGTTCTCATTTCCAGGCTGAACAGTCCCAGCTCTTTCAGCCTCTTCTTATATGACAGACACTCCAGTTCTTAACGATTTCATGCCCCTTCACTGGACTCCATGCCCAGTGACAGTTGCTCCATGTCTCTCTTTTACTGGAGACCCCTAATCTAGACCCAGAATTCCATATGTGGCCTCACCAGTGTTACACAGAGGGGAAGGATCACCTCTCTCAGCCTGCTGGCAACACTCTTCCTCACACACAACTGCAGGATGCAGTTGGCCATCTTTGCCACAAGCCATTGCTGGCTCATGCCCAGCTGGCATCCACCAGAACCTCCACATCCCTTTTTGAAAAGCTGCTCTCCGCCCAGTTGGCTGGTACACATGTACCAGTGCAAGGGTTTGTTCCTCTCCAGGTGCTGCACTCTACATTTCCTTTCCTGCACTCTACTCTCCAGGTGCTGCACTCTACATTTCCTATTACTGAACTTCACAAGGTTCCTTTTCAACCATTTCTCCAGCTGGCTGAGATCCCTTGAGACGGCAGCATGACCCTCTGGCCATAACTCCAATCAGCCATAACTCCAATTGTGTATCATCTTCCAACTGGCTGAGAGTACTGAATCAATCAAAGCAATAGCTCTAGTGATGTGTTCTGGACACCAAAATCCCACTCATCCTGACTGTATGCTACTGTTAAAGAACAACGTATATTAAAAAGAAAAAGGATTCCTCCACACATTCTCATGGCAATGAATTCTGGTGTGCTTTACAAGTAGCTGCATAAACAGAAAAACCCCACTGACCATTACATCATTACTCCCACAGAGGAAAGTGGTAGAACTACCTCTGATTTCAGAGGGGAAATTTGATCAATGCAGAGTGTATAACATACAAAGCATAAAAGTGAAAGTAAATGTCTTATGAAAGGTTCAGAAATAATAAGGCTGAAACATGAGGATATCATACATTTTAGGTTAGAAATATGATATTGACTCTACATTTCTTCTGCATAAAACAAGCACAGGTCCAAATACCTGTCCAAAGGATGATCAGTAGAAACTGAATCCTGCCAGTGAAGTGTTGCGTAAATTTAAGACAGGAAAACACTTCAATAAACTAACTATAACCATAACATTATTTCAGCGAAACACATCTTACTTTTGAAGCAGTACATTAGCAGATTCTGCTATGTTCCTGACTAAGCAAATGGTAACGGAAGCTACAAATGCCTTCTTACCATGTCAGATGAACTTGAATTCTGCCACTCTCACAGATGAGTAACATTTTAGTAAAAATTTGGTAATATCTGGTAAAAATAGCTTTCAACCTAATTTCTAGCTTTAGTCTTAGCTGAAACTAGTCTTTAATTTTGTAATTACTTGTGGACCTCAAAGTGAACATCATTAAAGGCTGGAGGTATGGGCTAGATAGCACTTAAGAGTTTGGGCCTTGATGTTCTATACACTCCTTCTTCCATCACAGATCCCATATGCTCCTTCTTTCACCATAGATCCAATTACAGATTTCACAACATATTTGGAAGAGTACAGCAGTGCTGTAATTTTCAAATTATTGCAGGTAAGAAAACAAACAAAGAAGTAGACACCAGGAAAGGCTGCCTGTCATTTAGGCTGCCTGCCATCCACCCACCTCCAGCATCTTTAATGCTGTCTCTGCCTCTATTCATAATCAAATTGTTTTTCAAACTAACGTTATAAATGTACGTTACCTACACTGACTTTAACACTAAGAAATGCAGGGGAGGAAAAAAAAAATGTCTCTGTTTTCCTGCAATAAGTTGCACCCGGAATAAAGAATTCTAAGCAGGCTGTTTAAAAAAAAAAAAAAAAAACCACAACAGAAAAACAACCCAACCGAAAAAAAAAAGGCACTCCATCCTCCTTAACAATTCTAGTTTCTTTTACTTATAAACATAATCCTTCAAAATCCTTCCCCATTGTCCATACTATTCTCTCAGCATAGTACATGCACTACCACTGATCATGTGAAATAAATAATGTGCAGAAAGCTACATTTAAATTTCATTCTTTTAGGATTAATTTCTGAAAAAAAAAAATACATCTGGATGGCTTCCCTAAAAGACTAGCAACTACTCCTTTTTTAAGTATGCCCCAATGTGGTAATTAAATTGTATTTCAAATTAACACTTACGATGCACCTGCTTATGATTAAGCTTAAATTATTTTTTATTTTATGATGCACTGAAATAATACACATTATATATGAAGACACTGTCAAGCACAGTAAAGTGCCAGTGGAGACCTTTTTTAAAGTGCTAACCATAAAACTCTAGATTTTACAATAGAAACTTACTTCATTTAAAATGTCAATTTAGTAATGAAAGCAGGTACATTAATAAAAAAAAATGCTGTCCTGATTAAATATGTATGTGCTGTTAATTCTGCAGCATGTGCTAGTGAAGTAGTGGCAGAACTGCTTCCCTTTTAACCTGGAGATGAAACAGATCAAAGCAGAGAGGTCTCAGTAACGTCAGAGGCATCTATTACAGCTAAAACCTGTATTGTGCCTTCTAGCAATGATGGACTACACAGGAAAAAAACAAAAAAACCCAAAAAAACCCAAAAAACAACAAAAAAAAATCACACAAAAAAGAAAAACAAAAAACAAAAACAAAAAACAAAAAGAAATGAAAAAATAAAGGGATATACTTAAAGTAGTTCACAGTTTTAATCAAAATCTCTTCTACTGGAAGACAGTATCACAAAGAATACTTAGCTGGACTGGATCCTTTGATCCAGGTTGGCACTCTTACATTTGGACTGTTGAATTTTTTAATTTTACAGCTTTGATCGTGTCAAAATAAAGACCCTGTAATAAAAAGGTGAACTGAAATGTTCTTTAAACCGTTCTTGCCTCATGTCGAAACATGTATCTGGGACTACTCAGTCAGACATTTCTTGACTGTTTCAGGGCTTATCTGAGGCAATGGAATTTCATCACTTTGAGGCCTTTCAAATGCACAGGCAAGTATTTATTGTATCTTTACTTGTCAACCTGCCTATTAAAAGGCCAGAGGTACACCCTGATAATCAGCAACTACTAGGCACCTGTCAGATATAACTTAATACTGACATAGCTAACATGCCAATTGGCTGAAATAGGTTAACAGACCCAAGAAGGAAGGATGAATCTCTCAGACAATACTATACAGTCTTTTCTTCTAAGGTATGTGGAATACGAAATACAAAATCACAAGCTATTGATTTTAGGACACTGAATGCTTGGAACTGTTCCTGGGTGAACCGTCAACCTTCTATCTCATACAGAAAAACACATTAAATTTACACAGATGGAATTACATAGGCACGTGGAGGTTTGTTTACTTGTTCCGTAGAATTAAAGAATTTCTACACACAGAGAAAGCTATCTTTTATCCAAAATGGCTAAAACCCCAATAATAACACAATGAAATTTAAAAAACCATAACATCTCGAGTTAGTGTTTCTTAAAATCTGACAATTATTCTTCTTGGTTTTGTTTGGGGTTTTGTTTTGGATTGTTTTTGTTTTTTTTTTTTTGTTTTTTTTTTTTTTAATGTTATGTGCCAAGTATGTTATTTACCTATCTCAGAAGCAGCCACTGTGATGTTGTACCAAGGTGTCTCCTCTCTGTCAAAGATCTTGGCAGTCTTAATGGTCCCAGTATTAGCATCAATGGTGAAATACCTATCTTCTTCTGTGTTATGATCAATGAAATACCTATAAAGAAATAAACCAACAAACATATACTCACTATTGTATGTATAAACTGAAGTAACGGAAAGCCACATAAGAATATTACTTTCAAGCCTTTAAAGTCACAGAAATTTTTAAAAGCACCACAAAAAAAAATTCTGAATTATGGAGACACCCGAAGTAACACCATATTTTTCAGTTCTTTCATAATGTTATATTTCTTCTGATAAATAACAAGGTTTTCACTGTGAGTCACAAAAATATACATTGTTAACAGGTGATATTTTACACAGCAGTATCCTATCAAAAGTAAGATACGCATATATTTTGACTAAAATAACCATAAAATGGAAAGGCAGAAAACAGAAATATATTAAGATATTATTCTGGTTATTTGTTTGTCACTGCAAACCAGCATGCCCATTCCTGGTACCTGTTTTGAAGCATGTCTGTCTGATATGAAGCTGGTTACATGATGACATAAGCCATTTTGAACATAACCATTACAGAGACTAGCAGCAGAGAGAGATGTTTCCCAGAGTTGCAATTGACACTAACCTACAAGCAGAACTAAGCAACCCTGCTTAAATCCCTTGACTTCTGTGCACTTTGCCTAACAGAGAAAGTAAAAGCCTTGAAGTGGGTAATGGCAGCAGAAGATGGGAACACTACAAAGTGACAAAACATTTTTTCTCAAAGCTGGAATCATTAACAAAAAATGAAGCAATTACAGACTCCAATTAAGCCTTCTTCACTAACTTCAGACTTGATGAAAAAAAATAAGGAAAAGATTCTAAGTCTTTTGCAAACCATAATTGTTTCTCCTGATAATTTGTTACGTCTGCTATTATTCTGTGAAGTTTTTGATATATGAAAGCTATATGTAGGTGAAAAGGATCTATTTGTCCCATCTAATTGCTCTTATTTCGACATCACCACAAGTGTAATTGCCAGCCAATAAAAAGAGTGGTGCACATAAAAGCTGCCAAGTTCAAAATAATTAAAAACTTGGCGTTTATTCCTCTCACAATGTATTTATTTAAACTATTTGTTGAAAGGAGAAACAAACAAGCAAACAAATATTTCATTGAATAATAAAGATGCACCATGCAAAAAAGAAAAAGAAAGAAAACACTAGAGAAGGCATCAATTTGAGTGATTCTCCTTAACTGGTCAAATAGGACACTCAGTGGAAAAGCCAGCTAGGATCTGATGGCTTAAGTTAGATCTCCCTTGTTGGAGAGAACCTGAACCCACATTTCCTACCTTCAAGAAGTATTTTACATCTGTCTTACAATATGCTATTTTGGCTTGTAGCACTCAAGATCTTCTTTTTACACTTCCTGTACTTCCAGCAATTAAAGAATTTTAGGTCAGGCTTCAGAAATCAAAGCAGACAAAACTAGGCTAGAAAATCTTTCCCTCTTGCCTGCTCTCCGCCTTTCCTTTTGACATCGTGAAGAGTGAAACAGCTCCCATATGACTGTGGGAGCTGTTGGAGAGACAGCAGAACTCAGTTCCCACCAATTCTATACTTCTCTGGAATTAGAATTTAACTCACTGTCTCCCAGCTGAGCTACAGTCAAAACTTCTATGTGGTCCATTAACTACCAACACCTGAGCGTACCTCGTTCTAAAACATACCAGAAGTGCTCAGTAAAGACACTTTGGATGTGTAATACAGCAGCTGAAAGTTGCTTCAAAAAAGTAACAAAATCAAACTGTTTCCATACCGAAAGCAGACTGGCAAGATCTTGATTACCCAGGGTATGGGGCAACCATTTTTAAGAACGTAAGTCAGAAATATATTTCTCAGAGGACATTAGTTAATCAGTGTGTTCCAAACTGGATGAAAAAAAAAAAAATCAAAACCAGTCATGTTGCCAGAAAAAATAACAACTATGCCAAATTTCTAATGGCTAAATCACAGCAGGCATTACAGACACTTCCAAAACCTGGTATGCTTCTCAGTGCTTAGCAAGCTCAGGGGATGAATTAAAAGGAAACTCTTGACAAATATTCATGAACCAATAATCATGACAGAGTTAATGTTACAGCTATCCAAGAAAATTTATGTTGGTTTTGAGGAATATTGGAATCTTTCGAGGACCTGTTACAAAACAAAAAAACAAAGGGCAACACAACTACCCTGTTTGCAATATTTTATTAGTCCACGCTACCCACACCTCTTTATCTGGGAATCAGGATTTGCTTTTTAATTTCAGAAATTATTTTTCCAGTGTCTCTTCACACCTCAGTCTTCCACGAAGCACAGATTTTCAGCTTCACCAAGTGTCCGTCATGGAAATTGTTTGAAAGACTGTGCCAGTATCAGTGGGAAGCTGCATCTCCTATGCACACAGCTAGCCTTACCTTTTGCTAATTACAAAAACTTAGAAGACAGAGACATATTAACCTCTGAAAGTCCATAAAGCTTGCCACAGATTTGAGATTTGAACTTCATACCGAACATACATTCTTCGGGTGCAGAAATCCTCCCCACGACTTATATGTTATGCTTGGCGGTATAGGAAATCTGAGCTATGCAAATAGTTGGAACATCTTGACAATACTATTGTTAAGGCAGACATAATTGAATGGTTGGTTGGGTAAGAGGGACAGTGCACCTACACATGAATATCTTTTACATGATGAACTGTAATGCTAACAGAGGAAGCATAGGAAGCATCACTGTCCCTCAGTTTTCTTGGTGAGCCTTTACTGGTAGAGCTTACAGACACGTATGCAATGATGAAATTTAATTCCTTCTCTCCTACTACAGCCTTGTGTTTCTGGACTCTAGGGTCTCTTGATAAATTCTTTGCTAACAATAAAAAAAGAAGTTTCACTGACCTTATATATTCTTATGGATTGTGTGCTGCGAATCAAAAACAATTTATAACATAAGTCTTGTCCCTGCAAACAGTTATTACTGTGGACATTGTTTACTCATTATCAACATCAGGCACAGTGACTACTCTATGAATCAGTATTGTGCTGACCTCAGAACCATAAAAATAGGGCTATGTAGTATTTTAGACAGTAGCTTAAAAATAGACAGGATTTTAAATTGGACTTAATTGAGAAAAAAAATTAAGCAGTAAGAATATTCAGCTGCTTCTTTTGTATGTGTGACTTACAACAAATCATTACCTCTCCCTCTGAATTAAGTACAGAACTAAAAATGACAAATATTTGTCCCAAATATAAAGCTTGTATAGAAAAAAACAAATTTTTATTCTGTTACATATTGTGACTATGCAAGACTTCATTTTTATAGATGTATAGGAAAAGGTGACCTTATTTTTTTTAAACCTGAACACCTTTTTCTTAATCAGTTATATGTATTCTATAGAAGCTCAAAACTCTCAGTTTAAAGAACTCGGTATTGGACCAATACTTTCAATTGTATTTTCTGTACTATTAATGGAAGTACAGTGATCCTGAGGTAACTTATTGTACTAACACTTTTACTTCCACTGATACTAGAATAATGAAAAATGTTTCTAATTTATCCACAGTAGCACTTCCCCTTTGTGTGCTAACTTTTGCATACAGTTACAGACATACTGTAACAGCTGCATCTTGACAGATTTTTTCTTGATCATAAAGAGTAGCCCTTCCTTATGCTTTCTCATGATTATGGTGTTCAGCTCTCTTCCATTACTCTCGGTTCTTCCTTAAAATTGCTTTTTGTATTCTATCTAAGGCAGCCATTTGAACTGCTCGTAAGGCTGGGAAGGTGGTTCCCAACCTTCATGAGTATCTCAGCAAAACAAGTTACAGAAGATACTCCCCCACAACAGAAGAAGTGGGAATGTTAGTCTAAAGCACTGCTCCAAGTGCTCTAAAAATATTTTGTACAAGAAACTCCCTTAGTATAGCCACTCATTTTTGCCACATGTAAGAGGACATTTAGAACAAGTTTAATTGTATTTACAAACTGGTAAATATTTTAGAACTTTATAAATATTAGCCACTAATTGATTTATCTACATGTTGACAATAGAGACCAGGTATATCCATAAATACAGCATACTCCACAGCTAATGATGCTTTACTTAGGATTCAGAATTTATTTCCTCTAGTAAGAAAATTACTTTCAGCTAGCAAATAGTGGCAACAGAGTCATACCCTTCCCCTCCTACCCCTTCTTCCACTTCTACTGAGCTGCCTTGCAATGCTTTTTCTAGACTGTAAGAAGCATTATTGCAAGTTCTGAATTTCAAAGAGTTAGTTCAAAAATGAATTTTCACCTTAATTCAGTTGACTGTTTCTTCTTACTTAGAATGCATTACTCTAAAAATTAATTTATAATATTTATTGCAGATGTTGGTTTGCAGACATTTAGTCATGACAATGCTGTGTGAACTGGCATACTTTTAATAATTAGATCAGCACATCTGTGTTGCATTGCACTTGTTAATAAAGAGACTTAGTAACAAGACATGCCTGGATAAACAGCTCTCCATAAACTTTTTACATTCAAACCAGCAAGAGAAACCAATCTTAAGGAAACTGCATTAAAAAGGATCATGAATATAGAAAACCTATTAGTCACACTATCTGAAGAGAATCTGAAGGAAATTAAATACCAAAACAGCCCTGTTAGCAGTGCGAAATGCAACATGTGCCATGTTTTTGTTAGGCAGAGACACTGAACAGAAGGGCATTCCCAGCTTCCATTCATGTGTCCTTATTCCAGCTAAAGAGTTTACATTCTTTTGATTATCCTTCTCATCCCCCTGGGAGAGGGGTGGGTAAAAGCAGGGTGAGTGAGCAAGTGGCTGCGTGGTTCTGAGTTACCAGCTGGCCT
>JBCJKH010053436.1:15067-30065 GCA_039877255.1 Loriculus beryllinus
CAGTACCTAAAGGGAGCCTACAGGAAATCTGGAGAGGGACTTTTTGCAAGGGCATGTAGATAAGACAAGGGGAAATAGCTTTAAGCTGAAAGAGGAGAGATTTGTATTAGACATTAGGAAGAAGTTCTTTACTGTGAGGGTGGTGAGAAGCTGCAACAGGTTGCCACATCCCTGAAAGTGCTCAAGACCAGGCTGGATGGGGCTTGGAGCAACCTGGTCTAGGGGAAGGTGTCCCTGCCAGTGGCAGTGGTTGAAACTAGATGATCTTTAAGGTGCCTTCCAATCCAAACCATTCTGTGATTCTATGATTTAAAAATACATTAGGAAAAAAATCAACCAAAAAAAAAACCAAACAAACCAAAACAAAACAAAAAAACCTTGCTTCAATACTGGTAGCTTTAACAGCAAAATTGTGAAGTCAGAGGTGTTCAGTCCACACTGTATTTCACTTTTACAAAACTCCACAGTGTGGGGTATTTATGGTACTATGGATGCAGTAAAGTTTGAGGTCAGTAGCAAAGGGAAGTGTAAGAAGGAAGCTACTTAAATTAAAGAACAAAGCTTCTTGAAACTTTCAAGCTAATGAAGGGAACTTTAAGAATCCTAGTCCTCTTAAATCTTGGGAATCTGGGAAAATACGAAAGTTTTGAAAGATTCTTCTACTGTAGATGCCTGGGGATGACAACCTGTGTCTCTTTGTTCAAAGTCACAATCCCTTACTTACTGGAGGTGCAGGTGGGGCTTCCCCAGGGTACACTGGCATAGACTTGGAGGGGTTTTCACCACCTTCTGCTGTACAGAGTGCACTTCGTTTGCAGGGCTCTCAGTTGTGTTCATGGATTGTTTCCCCACTCCTGCAGGGTTATGGGCACAGGGCTTGTTGGAAGCTTCTCCTGTGCCTTGCCCTTGGCTTTGGTCTTGGAACTTAATGTAAGAGCAGCTGGGCAGCATGAATGTCACAAGTCAGTGATACACAGCAAGCCTCAGAAAGGACCCTGGTTGGACCCTCTTCCCTATGAATCTCTGAAGATACTTTCAAGAGTAACTTGAGAAGGTTCTGAACAACTACTAAAATTAAACATTTTAAGGTTCCCAGAGCAGGTACATTTAACCAGAGAGCTTAAAAGAGACATGCTGAAGAGGGCTCTGAGCTATTCCTGTTGCTATTTCACATGTCCTGGAATACTAAGACAGCTCCAGATGACTAGAATAAAAGCTAGTTGTTGTTCCTGTGTTCAAGAGGATAAATGGGATTGCTCAAGTAAACACAGGCACATTAGGCTGGCACCAATCCCAGGGAAAATTATAGAAGGACTCATAGGAGACATAACTGATAAAGAATTAAAAGACACTGATGCAATTAAAAACCATTAGTGAAACAATATGGAGAGCAGATCCTATTGGAAAAAATAAAGATCTCTTTAAAGGGTGATTACAACGTGAATGATAAAAGTCTGTTTGCTGGCCAAAGCACTTGATTTTGTGCAATGAATTTCTGATGTAAGCTTCAGCTTGTACAAATGTCTAGGCTGTGCTTGTTGTTGAAGAATCTTCCACTGAAACTAACACTCTTTTTTTAATAGGATTTCTCCCATTTGGAGAATTGAAATCATGTATTGGGTTTGGTGTATATTGTAATATTTCAGATCACTAAACGGAAGCAAAGCTGTACTTGCCCATGATACTGCAAAGTCTAATTATAAATGTGGGTGTCACATGCTTATGTATTTTGTTGTTCCATCCTACTGGTAGGCTTCTCAGTGGGGTCACATCTCCATGAAATGTTCTTGTGTCCATCTTGGACTGACCACAGTTCTGTCTGAAATCCCATTCTTTGTGGGGGAACTATGAGGACTCTCAGTGCTTAACTGCACAATTTCAAGTTTATCAAGCTACAATCAAATCACTCAGACCATGGACTCACTGAATTTGCCTCTGGAGTTAGAACAGCAAATCTAACGAAGTAATCAATAGCTTTGAAAGCTTCAGACCTCTGATGCTGGAGTCTAAACCAATCTCTATCAAAAGGAAAGAAGAAAGGCAGAGCTTACCAGGAATTTTCTCCAGTAGCATCTTGGTTGCTAAGTCTTCTGCTGCAAAAGTCTCCTTTGAAAGCAGCTGGTTCAGGTGACTAATATAAAAGTGAGGCTAGTTGCACTACCCCTATGTGTTATGAAAGCAGTGCACAATGCTTCCGAGGATTTATAACATCCTCTTTGCTTGCACCACAGCTTTGTGCAGGCAGCCTCTCCCCCTGCGTTGCTCTGGAGGTCTCACCTCTGGCAGTGCACGCCATGTGGTGGGTGGTCAGAGTACTACAGTCTTACAAAGCCCAGTGGAAGGAAAGCAGTACAGGCACCCTTCCATATTAGTTAGAAGTTTGGTATTTAACTATCTTATGTTTTGTTGCTTTCAAAGGGAAAAGTAGAGCATAAGGTTCTTTGTTCCTTTTTGTCCACATTCCTCTTCTTGTCACCTTTGTGGCTTTCTCTGTCTTCTTCCTGTGCTTAGCAACCCCCAGCAGTTCTTCTTTCCCTGTTCCTTAAAGTTCCTCGTTCCCAGACTGTCCTTTCCCTTTTTCTCTCTCCCTTTGGTCCTTTTTTGCTTTCCTAGCCACCTCTTTTCTCCAGCATTTCTACCTCACAGACTCCCAGCTGGCAGCTTTCCACATTCCTCATCCTTGCTCCTGCTAGCCTCTGAGTCTTAATCTCTTGGAAACAATCTCTTCTCTCCCATATCCTTTAACCCATTGCATCTGGAAGCTGGTGCTGACACAGCTGCAGAGGCAGAAGGGACTGACGGCTGGTGAACTGCCCACTCCCATGGCTACCACTGCAGCCTCACAGCTGTTCCTCTTCTCCCCAGCTCCCAGGTCAAACTGAGGGGTTTCTTTTTTTAGGAGTAGGATGGAAGCACTTTGAATTTTTGCCTATCATTTGCCATTCATTGGTTCTTCCCTAACTGCACCAATCTAAAAGGGAAGGAAATCAAATACAACTGTGTTGATCCTGGATTTGCCACTTTCATACTTCAAAAGAAATTCAGCAAGTCACATGCAACGAAGAACCATCACAGAAAGGGATAGCATGTTACATAGTAAATATTGACAGATATGCAGCAGATATCTGTCCCACTCCTTACTTTTGCTCTCTCTCTTCCTTTCTTCATTCTTCTATTTCAACGGCCAGCCCTGTTTCTGCTTTCTTCCATCTGGCAGCTCTCACAATAATCTCACCCACCTGTTAAATGAGAGAACGTCAAGTTAAATTTACAGCAGGGCCTGGAAACAGGATGCTACAGGAAAGTATTTTAATTAAAATCCTCTAATTGAATGCATGCTTCCTTGTGAAAAGGGAGCTGCCAAGAAGGGCCTGATGTCACCACCTCTACCCCCATTTGCCACAAAAGGAGTGCAATTGAAAACAGCTCTCAATTGGAAAGAGGAAAAGGCATTTCCAGGGAGTTTTCCAGGGTCACCCTTGCAATGCTGTTAGATGGTTCATGGGAGTTTTACCCCTTTACTACAATCAGAGCTGAAGATGGTACAACAGCTCTGCTACTTCAGTTCAGGCACTTTGCAGAGTAACAGGCTGTTATGTGTGTGTGAGAATGGGGCAGTATATATATGAAATCTGAGCTCTAGATATAAATTCAACAAAAATAAAGCCTATCTCTAATGTGGAGATCACCACTGCACCAACTGTCCAGGGAATGCTTTGTGCTCTGCTCTGCTAGGTAATCAAGTGATTTTAATACCTGGGCTACTGCAGTTGTTGGAATATATACACGAATAAGAGATAGCTTGATGCAAAAAGGAAGATGGAAAGACACAGCAAGAGACAAATGCCTGGGGATCCCACACAGACAGTCTGAGTGACCAAGTCTAGCGCTTGTGAATGAGGCAGTGGACCCCTATCTGGACGCAATGTCAGCCTGAAATCTGCTGCAGAATGTTAAATGCTAAATATGCTAAACTGCAATTGTCCAGTAACTGCAGAGTACGTTGGAGAGAGGAATAACAGGCTGGGTATGTTCAAACAAACAAGAGTAGGAGCCAGGAGGAAGTATATGGGGAGAAGAGGGAATTAGCAAGTGCTGCAGAACTGCGTCACTGCAATGTAACTCTAACTCTTCTAAATACTATGCAAATCCATCAGCACTATATACTTCCTGTAAGCATGAAACTTCTGACTTTTATTTCCTTGGTAGACAGTAGTTAACTGTTATGAAAAGAGAGGTACAGAGAATAAAATGCACAGTACATGCCTCTATCTGAAGACATAGTAATATTACTAACAATTCACAACATCCTGCAATATTAACAAGCTTTTCCATTAAGTTGCCCACAGCACGTGAAGGAAAGTTTGGCACCACCACATTCCTGTGCCTTCAGGCTGGTAAAGGTCATTTCCCAAGAGCCTCAGGTCACGGTGCAGAAAGGTTCCCGACACCCTCAGGTGTTTGCCAGCCCTCCTTCCTTGACAACAGAGAATCCTTTCATAAAACACATTCATTTTATGTTTCAATATTTTTATGCTTCATTGGCCGATTTAGAAATTGGAAAATCTTACATCCCCTCTGGAGAAATCTGGCAGGCACGTTTGGCTCATGCTGGGAAAGCAAAACTAGTGGCAAACCCTCCAGCCTTTGCTGAAATCTAAACAAGACAGTCCAAGGGCTAAAGACATTTTGAACACCCTTCGGGAATGCTGGGGACTTAAGCATGAAATAAGTAAGACCCAGGGAAGGGTAAATTTTTTCTTCCACAGCAAATTCCGGGGTGCAAAAGTGACTTCCAAACCAACAGTATAGCTCCCCAGAACAGCAGGTAGGTCAGCTTTTTAGGGCAATGGAGAACAGAGAAGCCAAGACTTGTTCTTTCAGCTACATACTTGTCAAATGGAGAATAAGCTTATCAGGAGCTCTGAGAAATTGTAGTTAAATGCAGAAATGGTTTGCACACCAGAAGCAATATTTGCCTGTGCTTCAGCAGTTCATGTCACCAAAAAGTGCTCTGGAAAATGCTCAAGCATTGCTTTGGTGCTAAGGGGCAGAGCTGGTGGACCAGGAGCACAGAGCCAGTGCTGCAGGTGTTGGGAGGCCAAGAGTGGGGACAGGGGTTGCAGAGAAGCTCCTTGGTAAAGGATCTTGGGAAAGAACTGCTGACAGTAGAGATTACTCTGACAGAGCTCAAAATGGATAGTTGTATATACATAACATCTTATGCAACCCAGGATAATAGAAATGCCCCATAGATGCTTACCATGTTTATTAAAGAAACACCTGGTGAAGATGCTTCACTGTATGAAGAATAATTCTAGTGTTGAGCTAGTGCACAAAAATGGAGAAATGTCCTTGAGAAACCAAAAGTTTCTATATCAACATTGTTTTATAGCTGCATTAACCACAGTGCTCTACAAAAGATATCAAATGAGCATGGAAGTAAGCTTCAGATCTTCAGCTGATAAAGTATTCTGTGGTTTGCAAAATTTGCATTTTGCTTCCTGCTAAAAAAAACACCGAGGAGTTTGCAGCTTGCAATGAAATATTGACATTCTGCCTAAGATCCTCTGAGTAATCCACAGCACCAGGAGTGTTCAGCCATTCACTTAATTTGGACCATATGAACCTCATGAGTCATTTTCTAGCAATCAGAAGGTAACAGTTCAAGAGCAAGAGACAGCAAAATATAGTTCGTGCCGTATTACAAGCCTTGCCCAGTATACACACAGAGTGCCAGGAATATCCAGTCCTGCCCAGTTGTTATCAGGCTGTTAAGCTGATATATAAAAGACAGTGAGAAGTGTTGTCACTTGCAGAAGGGATCAACAAGGCTGACTGAGCTCCAGAGCAGTGACTATAAGTAGGAGAGTTAGTGTCATTTTAAAGGAAGTTTTAAAAACAGAATAGAAGATAGGAAAGAAAATAAAAAGAGAAGTTCAGAGAGAGCAAGGCTGAAAGGAACTTTTTTGCCACTGTTTAGTCTTTTCCTAGTGCTTGTGGTATGAAAAAGCTAAATGTGACCAGTGGCAGAGACTGTGTAAAAGCAGGATGCTGTTTTGATGAAGCAAACACTCAACTAGTTCAAATAGTGCCCAGCAGAGTAACTGTAAAGAGAGGTGAGTTAGGTCAATGGGGGGTTGTTTTGGATCTCCTATTAAAGCTCAGCTCTGTGCTGCAGTTAACCTACAAAAGCTGGGTGATGGCAATGAAAGGGCTTCCAGCTGGTAGATGCTCATAAGAGACAAGCCCTGCCAGCATGCACTGATGCTATCTGGCTGCCTTCCTGTGGCTTTTGGCAGCCTCCATAATTGCAGCCAGCGCCTGAGAAAGTTGTGGCGACTGGGCTTGCCATTCGCTCCTCAAAGCTATCACTCCAAGTTGGGTGTGAGGCCAAGATGTATGGCCAAAGCCCTGAGTGGGTGTGAGAAGCTGGCCCTGATTTCTGTCAACCTACATGTGCTCTCTGGAGACACAGCTTCAGTTTTTAACACCTCCAGCCTGGTCTGTCTCACTGCTCCAATGGCCATTTTAAGGAAAATGTTAATCACATGTATTACTTACAAAGAAAAAAGTAACATCTAAACCACTCAGGTTAATAGCATTGCTGCTGGCACACTCTGGAGCTTAAGGCACATCTGAGTCATCACCATCAGTTAAATGAGTGTAATATTTTTATTGAGGGAGCCTTGTATTTTGCAGATATTAAGACTTCCAATGGAAAAACACATCTAGTGTGAATCTATCTCTGGGGATACCACATTGTCCTATGTGAACTGCAAAACAGAGAAATGGGTGCTCCAGAAGAGCCTGGTGAAGTCCTGGAAGTTACCACATTCTGGATGATCTGTGTACACCATTGAAGGGCCTGTTTGGAAATGAAAGCCTCTGAGTTCCAGATAGCTGCAGCTGGATCTGTGCCCACTGTTAGAAGGTATCAGGATGCTTGAACATGTTGAGCTGCTTAAGGTTTGGAGAGTGCACAAGCACTTTTTAGCTTAGCAGTTGCCTACCTTTCTCCCAGGAGCGGGCGCAAGCTCCAGAGGAGCATGCTGGACGCATCATTCCCACCTAAAGCTGTAGCCACTCTTCCTTTTGCTAGTCCAGGGCCACATCCCAGAGGGGTGCGATAGTGTAAGAGACGATCTCAGGTGCTGTTCAGAGGAAAAGTTTGACTCTTTCCCTAGCAAAAGGGACAAAAAGCTGTAATGAAGCCTGTATATCCTGGAAATGTTGTCAAATACTGTAATTTCCCATATTATTTTGGTAACCAGCTGTGTGGAGCTGAGCTGTGCCACTGGGTCCTGGTCATATCTTCAGTTTTCTTTGTGCTTTTGATAGCTGATGAAAGCTGGGTGCCCCCAGTCCCATCCATGCCCTTAGAAACGTCTTTTCCAAGCTGACCTGTCTGCTCTGACTCCATACGTGCTCCCGGACAGTTGTGGCCAAGAGCAGGGAAGCAGCATGAGCCAGGGTGGGCTCAGCCTCCAACTAAGATAGACCGAACACTCCCAGCTGCTAGATGCATGCTGCTCTCAACCAGTTCATTCCACCTCTCTGCTTCTTTCTTAGCTGACCCTTACACCAACAGCTCCAGAGAAAAGCAGAATGGTGATTCACAGTGTTTTGGAAGTGCTGTATAACTCTGAGGTACTACACTGCATCCTCCCCAACCAATGTTCATGTCTGTTGCCGTTTGTCATAATCAGCTGGTAAATGTGCTCAACCCTATGCCAAGCAGACAAGCTGGAAAGGGTATCAAAAAAGTCCTCCCCACTTTTAGCAGTGTTACTCCCTTAAGGCTTGGTGTGCCCTAGAAAATGCATTCAAACTGGGATTTATGGGAACAAATTCTCACCCTTCCTGGAAGCCCAGTATGCACAGCCTATTCCAAAACTGCTAAAACTTATCTGTCTTGAGCCATGCATTGAGTTATCTGAGCTCACAGCTAGTCCAGGGAAGGTAAGATATCTTACCCCAAGCACTACTAATCCAGGAGTCAGTACCACTACTGCAACTCCTTCTCCAAATCTCCTTTGCACTGACACTGGTTTAAGCATCATTTAACAAAATATATTTCACCTATTTCTTCATTTTAGTGGCCAAAGGGACATTTTCCCAACTCTTGACATATATGTGGTTGTTTCAAGTTCAAACTACAGCTACCTACATAAAACATGGCCCCCCTTCATGTTCTTCCCCTCCCTAAAGAGGAAAGGTTGCTATCTCTCTGCTTTTCCCCCTCTCCCACTGCATCCCTTCAATTTTCTCCAAGGCTCATCCTTTGCCTTTCTCACAATTTACCTTACTGCTGGTGCTCCCTCCTCTCCTCTGCAGCCCTTTGCCATCTATATCCTCACACTGGACCATTCTGCCTTCTCTTCTTGATATTTCTCACATTTCTCTGTGCTCCCTCAAGCTCACTCATGTCACCTGCTCTGCTTTTGACCTCTTCTGTCTTGCACCCTGGACCCTCCTGTGTATCCCCAAGCTGTGACCTTAGCTAACTACAGCTGCCCATGCCACTCTCACTCTCTACCCCTGCTCCCTAGGCTCTCTCTAATTCCCTTCTAAGAAGCTGCCCTTTGCCTCTGCCTTTGTAGGCTCATTCTCCTCTTAGAGGCTTTCATTTCCAGGAGCATCCAGCCTGTGGAAGACTACTGACATCTTGGCTAAGGACCAAAGTTACTGGGAGTGACTTCATACTGTTGATTTCTGTCAGCAGATTCTGAGGGAAAATGTCACTGTTGGATAATTCGAAACTCATTAGATGTGGCCCTCTCTCCTGTTCTTCTCTTGAGCTCCCTGATTTCTCCTCAAAGTTGTTCAGCATTTCTTTTGTCCTCAATGACTTTTGCTTTTCTTATTTTTTATCACTTTTTTCTTCCTGCTCAGGTTATAATTTTCATTTGAAAACAAATGAAATACTAATGAGTCTCAAAAAATGCCCTCCAACAATGTTCAATCACAAGGATGGAAAAAGTTGATCTTGAAGTGAGTACAAATCACAAAGAAAGACTCGAAACCAAACTGCATGTGAAACTGCAAATGGGGCAGCGGGGGGAGCAAAAGGAAAATGCATGACAAATCCACATGAAGTGTCCCAGACAGCTTTTGTCTGCACAGAAATGGTTTTATGGGTTTCTCTGCAAAAAGAGGAACAAAAAAAAAAATTAAGGAGTTGGGTTCAAAAGATCAAGTTGCATTTTCATTGATCTCAGACTTGTAAGAGCTGCCCCATCAATCACAGTTGCTTAAAAATTCCTATTAATGGCCTCAAGTGCTGGGCTGCCCATATGGTTCATCTTTGTAACATTTGGGCATCTCCCTGGAAGCAGTGTGAGATCTGTCAGTGTCAGAGCCAGACACTCTGCGCTCATCCCTACATTCCTGCAAGGAAAATAACTCCAAGTCTGAGGAGCAATATCTGTTGCAGGACAAAAGTATCAGCAGAGGATGAAACAATAATAAAAAATTAATTATTTGGCTGTCTGAGATACTGGGGACAATCCTTATGGATCCCATCCAACTCAAGATAGTCTATGATTCTGAGTTGCAATAGAGAAGGTAAGAATCATCGGTAAGGCCAGGAGGCTGTTTGAGTTGGCAGGGTCTTTCTGCAGAGAAATTTGCAAGGGGAAAAGAGTATTCACAATTCCTACTCCCTTCATGCTCTTGATTTGCCCCCAGATGGGTCATAATTTATTAAAAAAAGGGAAATGTCCATCTAAACAAGGCTAATGCAGTGTCAGAGAGTGATAGCTTCCTCTCCAGGTGGGCTGAGAGTTACATAGGATGCAAAGCTTAGGTGCTGCTCACACTGGGCCAGAGATGAGCAACGGTCCACCTCCTGAGGTCTGAGCAGATACAGCATGAGTAATGCTGTGAGAAAAGCCATGTGCTGCAGAATCAGGAGTAGAGCTGAGATGGCAATGGTGTCAGCCCTGCCTCTTCAGAAAGCCAGCCTCCTGCAGCAAAGGGCTTGCAAGCAGGATTAAAGTTAAACTAGTTGAACTGAGGTCTGCCGCATCCTGCATGTGCAGGGACCCTCTCCTGTTTTTCATCAACCTTTATACACACACACGCACACACAATTCCACTACAGTGAAGCTGTTTACAAGGAACACATACTGAATTTCAGTGCACATTCACTATTTCACACATTTTCACCTAGTTTCCTTTTCCTCAAATGCTTATGCTTCACAGTTTTGAGGGGGAAAGGAAGGTAGCCTGCATTTTCTAGATGTCTTTTTCTTGCTGGTTCTACAAAGTTTCTCTCTTTGTAGCTTCAAGAAACCACTGATTATTTTCTCTTGGCCAGTTTGATCCTGCTTTATGCTCACAGGAGCAAGAACACTTTTTCTGGTGGCTGCTTCAGGATGCCGGCAAGATGCCATAGTCTGTGAAATGAGAAATGGTGACCTCATGAATAGGAGGAGGGAAAAGAGGGGGCGAGACTGAATTTTTTGTTTTCTACATTTAAATCCCATCAGGCTTTATGTTTTCATTTCAAATTCTTTCCAAAATACTGTATCTATTTTCCTCCAAGACAGTATGACCAAAACGACTTTATGCTTTGCTTCTACTGATTATTTTTTTAAATAGAAATTATTTGTCTTCAAAAGGATCTAAAACTCATCCAACAAAAAGCACCCAGAAATTAAAAAAAAAAAAAAACAAAACAAAAACCGAAACAAACATGGGAAGATGCACTGTAGAAACACTCAAGTCACAAAAGAGTTAAAGAAGTTCCTTATACTTGGCCAAGTTAAATAAGACCTGGAGGGACACATGGTTTTTTCCCCAGCACCCCCTGAACACTGGGGTGTGGGCTCATGAAATGCCTAGGAGGCAAAGTTGGCCCCCATTGTGCCTTGTTTAATTTGGCTGCTTGAAGCACTCACTTTTTTGTAATTTGGCTCTTCCTGCAGCTCTCACACCTTCCTTTAACATAAATGTCCTTCACGTTTTCAACATGCCTTTTCCCCAGCCCTCCATACCATATTGTTTGGACAACTGTCTCTTTTGCTGTGAGCACCTACACAAGGCTGCTGGCAAAGGGCTGTGTTTATCCACACACAGAAGGAGAGTAAAACCAAACTGAAGAGCACCGTCGGCATAAGCGCTGTGTTTCCAGGAGTGCACTTTTCAGCCCTGCATGCTGGTAAGGCCCAGCAATTGTGCCCTGGAGATTCCTACTGGCGAGCAGCAGGACTGTTCTGGAGCACATGCAATAGTCAGTTTTTCCTGCATGTGCAGCATTTTCAGCTTCAGCTGCAAACTCTTTCACTACTGCCTTGCCATGCATCAGTGATAAAATACTAAGCTTGGTCCCACTAAGCCTGGATGTCTGGGGGATGTTGCAACAGCAGCGTGAGAAATGTAGCTCTGACTACCTATGTTTGGTGGTGTCAGTCATCACACAGCATGTTCTTCTCCCCATCTGACTTGAATTTTGAAGGTACAAATTGAGCAATGTTACCTTTAATATAGTACCAAATTGGCAAAGATGGGGACCAGTGATTATGATCAGTTTTGCTGTAAGTGGAGCAGAGACTGATAGGATATGCATGGCTAAGGGCAAGTCTTGTTCAGTTTACTGTCTGTAAAAGAAAGATACACTGCCTGGACCAGCAAGGGAGGTGGGATTATGCAGTTATCCTCTAGTTGCCTTGGCCACTGAAGTCAGAGCATATCTTTACAAGTACTATCACAAAGAGGTTATAGGTATTTTTCTGGCTATATAAAGCAGCAAAAGGTCTCTCAAAAAATAATCAACATAGAATTCAGTGGGAAATCTGAAATTAACATTTTGTTGCTATATGAAAGTATTCATTGAGACATAAATGTCCAAGTTTGCTGAAAACCAGTCAACTCATTCTCACACTAAAGGAGATTAGTCTTCACTTGCAGCATTAGGAATATATTCACCCTAAAGCATCTACTTGTCTAAAAGGGCAGGGCCTAAAGTGGGTGAGAAAAGTGTTGGAATGGAAGAAATGCCAACTGCTGAGACCAGACTGCAAGGTTGTGGGGGTGCATCTGTCCATTTTACTGCAGACTCTCTTTCATGGGCTGCTGGCTCAGGGAACACCATGTCTGTGTCTGGAGACAGCATCAAATGCAGAACTCATATTCTTTCCTCTGTACACCACCCAAATAGTCCTAGAAGAGAGGCTTCAGCTGCAACACCTCCTTGGGGTTGAACACCAGCAGCCAGTAACATTTTTCTTTCCATTATTGCTATGCAAAATAAATAAAACAAACAAAAAGTGTTCTAGAAGGAAATGTGAAAAAGTGTAGTGAGAATCCAGTGAAGCCAGGAAATGGAAATGGATGGCTGGACACTCTGGGAATGTTATAGGCAGCTCTGGTTCAGTAAGATTTGCTGGACTGCTGCTTTGCTGGTCTGGGAGATACATTAGAAGATGATATTTAGAAACCATAAATAGTCTCATATTGTAGCTGTAAGCATTCTGGGAAATATGTATAAAAGTAGTGGAGAACTGAATCAAAGAACTCCCCAGTGGTACAATTGTGGCAACAGCTGAAGAGAGCAAAAAAACCCACAGATATTATGGATGGATGAACCTAGAGAATTTTTTAGGTTTGGATTCAAGCTCAGTTGAAATTGTGAACTCCATTCTTGCCTTGTGGGTTCAACTCATGGATGGTCTCTGTTGTAGAACTGTTGGATTTAGAAATGGAAAATAGCATTAGCACTGGGCATCTAGTACACAGCCCACCCAGGACTGCTCCTGCAGGACTTTGCTTTAGAGCTGTGACTCTCTTCCACAGCTAAATTCAGTTTGTCAAGCTACTAGATTTGCTATTCCCCTTGTATTTCACTTTTCTTGTTTTATCTTCTCTTCACAGCTTTTTGTATATGATAAGCAAATTGTTGGTGAAACTCAGTGTCAAAGGGTGTCAAACTGCCATGAACATGTGTCATATTGATTTGTACATGGCTATGGCTGCATTTCACACATATTGATCATTGATGCCAATACAATGAGTCTACCAACTTAGATCTGAAAGAGATGGACCTTGGCAGATCCCTTCACATCAGGTATTACAGCACGCTTATACACTCACAAGATGAATATGACCTGGATATTAAAAAGGAGAAGGCAAAGAACTAAGGTTGTTGAACCTTCACTTCATCTTCTGGCTTTCTTTCCGCTGCTGATAATGCATTGGCTTTTGGATGGGTCTTTTATATGTTTCAGGAGTAACAGGTATTGAGCTTTCATCTTGGAATCTTGGTTAATTAACCACTCTAAATCTTGGGTGATATTGCTGCAAATGGTCTTCTCCTTCCTCATTTTGTAGAGCTTGCTAGTAAAGCTTGACTTCTTGGGATTACAGTAAGAGAAATGGCACATAACACTGTGCTGTAGTCTGGCTGCCATTATCCAGTTGCTGGATTGAAGATTTTCTGCTGTTGAGTCATTCACGCTGTGATTTTGGTGAAAGCAACACATTCCTCAGTGTTTACCAGTTTCACTGCTGTTGATCATGTCCCTGGCTATCAGCACAAGCCATTCTTTTAATCCTTGCTCTCATGTTCCTCTAGTGCTTTTACACACACATACTTCTTTTTAACTAATCTTAATATTTCTGTATAAAGGACTTTGCATAGCAACATAACATAAACCATGTGCTGGCCCTGGTTTGGATGGATGGTAGGCTGTACTTCAGTTTATGCTGGGTTGATTGCACTGCAACATGTTCCAGCTTTACTGGGAGGGATGGATGCAGGTAATTACATCATGTCTCCAATCACTGGACTACATTATCCATTTAATATAACAAACCAACTACAGTTTTCCTTCAGGCCTGTTCTGGGTCCAGTTACACCATCTTAAAATGCAACTGTATTACTGTGCCATTACATGACTGGACATTAAGGGAAATGTTATAAACCACCTCAGGCAGGAGAGGAACGTGGGGCCATGTCATGCTTCCTGCCACCCCCTGATTCTTACAAAGGAAACAGTAGGAGAGCAGTGGGTGCTGCAGCATGCCCCTAGGGCTGTCATCTGCATAGTCTGGAGGGAAAAGCCCTTCCCAGGCACAGGCGCCTTCACCGAGAATGACTATAGGTAGCCTATCTTTTTTGGCTGACTGCCACCCTCCCCATCATCCTAAGAGAAGGGTTGATGCTCTCTGCTTACAGCCCCGCTTGGGCCAACTCTGTATCTCTGAAGTACTGCTGCACACAGTCAGCTGGAAAACAGTCTCCTGAGTGCTGGATGCTCAAGAGGAGACATGAACGAGTATAGCCTAGGACTGCTTGTGAGAGCATCAGAAAGAAGCCCTATAGCAGCAGAGAAGTACATTATCTTGCTAAAAGTCAGAGCTTCCAAAATGCTCAACAAATTTAGGATGTTACTGGAACAAGAACAGTACCTTCAACCAGTGTAAAATTATACAGGCTTCAAATTCTTCTCCCACACAGCATGCAATGAGCTCCACATCAAGTCAGAAAAGACAAGATCAGTGCTCCAGAGACAGACTCTGCTGTTGATCATAGGATCATGCTGTTGATCAGAGATACCTCTGTCACACCTGGGTTCACTTCAAATTCAGTGCTCAGCTTGTGTCTCTGGGGGAGCGTTAAGGGTCTTAAGCAAGATTTCTGCTTAGGGAGTGTTATCCTAAGAGGATGTCACCTGTACCCGTAACTGAACACTAAGTAAACCATTTTAACATGCTTTAGCCGGCTATTTTTGATGCTGCCCTCCAAACACTGATGCACTTTTGCTTTGTGCAGTGACAACCACGGCACAACATTTTTGCATTCCACTCTTAACTTGTTTTAATCCCCATAGACAGTCGGTGTTACTGTCATACCAACTCACATTTGTGTACCTAAAACTTCACATCTCAGGACAGGGAAGCCCCTGTCAGGCTGGTTTTTCTGTTCTTTCTCAGTCTTGATGTTGAATATTCTGATCCTGAATCAACAAAACACTTAAGCACTAAGATGAAGGAA